>JAGWEN010000281.1:0-133310 GCA_018703685.1 Orius laevigatus
AAGTGCATGATTGTAGTCCTGATGAAGAGTGCATGATGGGAGCCTGATGAAGTGCATGATGGTAGCCAAAGGGAGATGCAGTGCATGATGGGAGCCCAATGGTAGCTGTGTCCATTGATGGGAAGCAACCAACCCGTGGATTTTTTTATCTTTTTTTAGTTTGATAGTTACTATAAATGACATTTATTCGCTTTTTAACATCTCAAGATTTGGCACCTTTTTGTCTTGATGAGAAATTAAGACGTTTTCCATAAATAATGTCCCTTCCTAGTTATAAATATTTTGAGTTCATTAATGATAATCTGACAGTTAATAACCCTTATGACATTTCCATGTAGATAAACATTGGCTTTTGTAAACGAGGGTGAGGACCCATCCAGTTCGGTTCATGGTATTAGAGTTAATCACCGGCCCCAGACACCCAACCACGACCTCCCACACCTGCCCTCCTCGTCTCATCGTCGTGGTCGGTCTCTTCCCGCAAAATCTCCCCTCAAGTCGAACCAAGTGCCTTTTTTTCCTCAAGCTGAAAATACATGTATCACGTTTGCACTCTTATGACTCATTGCGTTGAGGGCATGCATTGCTCTGAAATCGAAATTTTTGGAGAAATACTGTGTGAGAAGGATACGAAATCTTTGCGGTATCGAATCCAGATATAAAATCTTCAGGAGTCATAAAATTGCATGATGGGTGGGAACTATTGTACCATGGAGTTATCAAGTCTTATCGATAAGTTTGTGCAGAAATGTAACGGTTGCGGGAAAACTAAAAAAAAAAAAAGGAAAGAAAATAGTAGAAAAAAATAATTCTACAATATGATGTTCGAGCAATTAAAATGGAATAATAATTACACTTATTCATTAAATTTTATAAATTTTACTTAGGAATCAAAAAATTGATATCTAGTCTTGTATCGATTTAGTTGGCAGTACGTTATAGCATCGGGCGGGAAAAGAGGAAGAAAGGCAAGAAAGAAAGCTAAAGAACGGTCGTTTTTTATTGCAAGTAAACTATTTATTTACAAAATATGGCCGTCAGAGTCTTCGAAAGACAGAATTTTGCATAACTGAGTCTTAATTTCCTTTTTTATTCTCCAATCCGTGGGAAGGGGTATAAGGTCAGACTTTTTTTCATTGCTCTCTAGTCAAAAATCGTCGTTTTTTTGGCCATTTTGGCGATTTTACAATAAAAACCGTAATTTTTCCTACAACGGAGTGCCCTTTTCGCAAACTATAACAGAACGGTTCATTGGGAAAGTGAAGAGAAAGTTTTTTGCGCTGCACTATCGTGAGGGGGGGGGGGATGAAAAGTAGGGCGGATTTCCCTCCGTGATCTACTGTCAAGAACATCAAAACCGACAAAAAAAGAATCTTTAAAAAATATTCAAATGTCGGTGCGATATCGTTGCCTTTTCGAGGTGAGAGCAGTCGATTACACAAGAGTGCAGGTGTCCGAAGTTGCATAAGTAGCCCTAGACTATATAACTTCTTGGTAAATCACCGCGAAAAATTAATACTAAAAATTTAATTAATTTCATTTTTAATAAATTCAAATTTGACTTTTTTATGGCGAATTATATAGTGGTGAGGGGAGGAGGGGAAAAGAAGAGTCTGTGGAAGGGCTTGTCGACTCTGCGCTGTGGTCGATGACCATTTTCAACTGAGACGACTATACGAACACCTGTACTATTCAATGGGCACCGATAGAAAGAGTTGCCGTGATTTTTTTTTTCTTTTTCGGCGTTCCACACGACATTTTTTCCTGGTCAAAAAATAAATTTCGGTTTTATTTTAAAGATTTCTTCTTCAACATAGCTGCTGAAATTCCGAATAGGCTCCGAAAAGGCTCGAAACTATCGCAGAAATGTCTAAGTTTGGGAAAAATGTTGAATTAAAAAAAAAAAATGATGTTTTCTGGGCATTTTTATCCAAGCTCTTGTTCAAGATGATAGAAGAAAACGGTCTAAAAATTTTTCGAGTTGATTGGTCCCTGGAAGATGAGAAAATGTCTTTTTCGCTAACCAGAGAATCAGGAGTAAAGGGGGGGAGGTAATTGAATGTAGGATTTGAGGGGGTAATAGGGAGAGTAATGGTGAATCGAGAGTTAAGGTAATAGAGTGGGTAATAAAGGTTAGGGGTAATCGAGAGGTTATATGGGGATTGGGGGGGTAATTAGGGGGTGGGGGGGGGGGAATGGGGGGAGGGATACTGAGTATTACTCTCATGGTAATAGAGAGGGTAGTGGTAGAATTGAAGGGGTTTTAGAGGTTAGGGGTATATGGAGAATTGAAGGGGTAGATAGAAGAATTGAATGGGTAATAGAAGAACTAAAGGGTAACAGAAGAATGAAGGGGTAATAGAAGAATTGAAGGGGTAATAGAGGTTAAGGGTATCGAAGAATTGAAGGGGTAATAGATGTTAAGGGTAATTGAAGGGGTAATAGAGAATTGAAGGGAACAGAAGAACTGAAAGGGTAATAGAAGATTGAAGGGGTAATAGAAGAATTGAAGGGAAAATAGAGTTAGGGGTAATGTAAATTGAGGCGTAATTGAGGTTATGGTAATTGAAGGAATTGAGGGGTAATAGAGAATTGGGGGAAATAGAGGCTAAGGGTAATGGGGAGAATCGAGACGGTATTTGGGTATTGGGGAGGTTTTAATAGAGGTTATGGGTAATCAGGAATCGAGAGGGATAATATTTGGAGGATTAGGGGGTATAGAGAGGTAGTGTAGCTCGAGAGGGTAAATGGGGATTTAAGGGTTAGGGGTAATTGAGGGGTAATGGTATAATTGAAGGCGGTATTAGAGGTTAATGTAATAGAACAATTGAAGGAAAATAGAGGCTAAGGGTAATGGGAGATCAGACGGTAATTTGGGTATTGAGTTGTAGTAGAGGTTATTGGTTATCAGGAATCGAGAGTGTATAAATTATGGAGGATTAGGGGGTAATAGAGAGGTAGTGGTAGCTCGGTAGGTGTAAATGGGGGTTTAAGGGTTTAGGGGTAATTGAGGGGTAATGGTAGAATTTGAAGGCGTAATAGAGGTTAAGGGTAATAGAAGATTGGGGGTTAGGTTGAAGGGGAAAATGAGCTAAGGGTAATGGGAGAATCGAGACGGTAGTTGGGGTATTGGAGGTTGAATAGAGGTTATGGGTAATCAGAATCGAGAGGGTTAATATTATGGAGGATTAGGGGGTAATAGAGAGAGTAGTTGGTAGCATCGAGAGGGTAATTTGGGGGATTTAAGGTTTATGGGTAATTGAGGGGTAATGGTAGAATTGAAGGCGTAATGAGGTTAAGGGTAATTGAAGAATTTGGGGGGGGGGAAGGGGTGATAGTAGAATTGAAGGGAAATAGAGGCTAAGGGATGGGAGAATCGAGACGGTAAGTTGGGGTATTGAGGTTGTAATAGAGTTATATGGGTAATCAGGAATCGAAGAGGGTAATAATATTATGGAGGATTAGGGGTTAATAGAGAGAGTTATGTAGCATCGAAGGGTAAATGGGGGATTTAAGGGTTTCTTGTAATTGAGGGGTAATGGTAGAATTGAAGGCGTATAGAGGTTAGGGTAATAGAAATTGAAGGGGTAATAGAAGAATGAAGGGAAATAGAGGTGGTAAGGTTAATGGGAGAATCGAGACGGTAGTTGGGGTATTATTGTATAGAGGTTATGGGTAATCAGGAATCGAGAGGGTATAATATTATGGAGGATTTAGGGGGTAATATAGAGAGTAGTGGTAGAATCGAGAGGGTAAATGTGTGGATTTAGTTAGGGGTAATTGAGGGTATGGTAGAATTGAAGGGTAATAGAGTTTAAGGGTAATAGAACAATTGAAGGGGAAATAGAGGCTAAGGGTATGGGAGAATCGAGACGGTAATTGGGTATTGTGGTTGTAATAGAGGTTATGGGTATCAGATCGAGAGGGTATAATTTATGGAGGATTAGGGGTTAATAGAGAGGAGTAGTGTAGCGTCGAGAGGGTAAATGGGATTTAAGGGTTAGTGGTAATTGGAGGTTATGTAAATTGATGCGTATAGAGGTTAAGGGTAATAGAAGAATTGAAGGGTTGAATGAATTGAGGGTAGAGTCTGGGTAATGGGAGATCGAGACGGTGATTTGGGGTATTGAGGTTGTAATAGAGGTTGATGGTTAACAGGAATCGAGAGGTTATAATATTATGGAGATTAGGGGTAATAGAGAGCGTAGTGGTGGCATTCGGAGGTGAAATGGGGGTTTAAGGGTTAGGGGTAATTGAGGGGTAATGTAGAATTGAAGCGTAATAGAGGTTAAGGGTAATGGAACAATTGAAGGGAAAATTGAGGCTAAGGTTAATGGGAGAATCGAGACGGTAGTTGGGGTATTGAGGTGTAATAGAGGTTATGGGTAATCAGGAATCGGAGGGTAAATATTATGGAGGATTAGGGGGTAATAGAGAGAGCAGTGGTAGCATCGAGAGGGTAATTGGGGGGATTTTAAGGTATGGGTAATTGAGGGGTTAATGGTAGAATAAGGCGTATAGAGGTAAGGGGTAATTGAGAAGAATTAAGGGGTAATAGAAGAATTGAAGCGGGTAACAGAAGACTGAGGGGTTTACAGAAGAACTGAAGGGGTAACTAGAAGAACTGAAACGGGGTGTAATGAAGATTGAAGGGGTAATAGAAGATGGAGGGAAAATAGAGGTGTGACATCGGTAATGGCGGACTCGAGAGGGTAATTGGGGTATTGCAGGTGTGATAGCGGTTATGCTTATGGCGTGTGATTAAGTGATAGAGGTTATGGGTGATCGGGAATCGATGAGGGTATAGATCTGTCTGGAGGATTAGTAATATAGAGAGTAGTGGTAGCATCGAGAGGGTAAATGATGATTAAGGGTTGTTAAGGGGTTATTGATTAATGCAATTGGGATAATTGAGATCGGAGGGGGAATTGTGATATTTGGTAATTTATTGGGGGTAATTGAGAAATTGTTACTAGGTATGCATGATCCGGGCATGACGTGGGTATTAAATGTTTGTGGTATGAGTTTAATGAGAGGTTCCGACGAGAGGGTAAATGGGATTTGAGGGGGTAATGAGGTAATTGAGGGGGTAAATGATGGGGGACGGTTTAATGGGCAGTTCCTAGACGTTTTGAGTCCATCGCACATGGTTGTCTCGTGATAACGACCTTATGTCGGAAGCCCTGCGAAAATTCAAATGGATCAAAAATACGAAATTTTAAATAATAATTCATTTAATTTTCTCTACATATCTAATAACCATCTCGACAATATAACCTATATACACTTTCACTATGAAATATACACGAATTTATATACGCCAAAAAAAGAAAAATGAGGACATGGAAGTCCTTTACACACACAAAGTTACCACCAGTGCGTTGGTGAATTAGTATAAGAATATTAATGGATTAAGTGGTTTGTTTCTTTACAAAATGTACAGAATATTTTTTGTGATATGAGTCTTTTCTTTTTAAAATTTTTCGCCATTTCTTAAATTTTAATAACATTAAAATAAAAAATGACTCTCTTGAGCGAGAAAAAATAAATCATAATCACAGACAAAAATGAGGGGAAGCCTCGAGGTAAAAAGAATAAAAAATTTAGAACGGACACTGGTCTGATGTGGACGTCCCGGTGCGAATGTTCTCACGAAAGGAGGAACCTGAATAAGAAAAAAGAGAGATTTAATTTTTTGTTGCGGGGTTATGTTTTCGTTTTGGACGGAAAATGTTGCTTATGGCGACTGTACGGTTGATTCTTGCGTGGAGCATGAGCAGGGAATGGTGTTCGGGTGGTGTTAATAGGGTGTGTTAGGTGCGAGAACTCCTAAAGGTTGGCGTGATGGGCGATCTGTCCAGTGATCACCCTCATTACGCCTGCAATCCGGGACCGTCCGAACGCGGCCGTGAAGATCGCAGATGTAATCGAGCACATATGGATCACTTCGAGTTTCGAAAGTCGACGGTTCTTCGGACATGAAAGGCACTAAATCTTGTTACTTGCTCAGATACTTGGATTTCCTCGTTTCGAGGTCTCATTTTTGCATTCGACACACGCCACTGGCACTGCACTGCTTCATTTTGACGTTGATCGGTAGCTTTCACAATAACGGACTGGATCGTTGAAAGACTGGCGACTTAGCTTATATCTCCATCCCCGACTTAACCCCTCACCTCCAACTCCAGACCCTCTTTTTCCCATATCTCGCTACTACTTTCTTCGAGACCGAGTCCATTCACAGTTTCGGTTTCCCACGACCGAACCCCCCACGCCCTCCCTTTAAAACAGTCCGAACACCTGCAAATCACACCATCATTCGAACTGTATAAAAAAGCGAGTTCCCACACGTAAAAAAGGTCAGATGGACTGAAATCCAAATGATCATCTGCGTATTGACGCGTGGATGGATTTTTTGGCTCCAATCAAGTTTGACTGGGTCCAAATTTTGGAAGCACTAGACTTTTTTATTCTAATCTGCACATAATGAAACATTTGAAGTGTGGCTGAAAAGTTCTGTTTTGGTCTAAAGGGGTCAACATCTGTGTGAAAAGTGTCTTTTCTTGTCAAAAAGGGTCAAAATCTGGCTGAAAAGGGTCTTTTATAGTCGAAATGGGTCCAAAATTAGGTTAAAAAGGGTATTTTTTTTAGTCGAAAAGGGTTCTGGCTGAAAAGGGTTTTTTCTTGTCAAAAGGGGTCAAAATGTGGCTGTAAAGGGTCTTTTCTTGTCGAAAAGGGTTCAAAATTAGGCTGAGAAGGGTTTTTCTGGTCACAAATGGTCAAAATATGGCTGAAAAGGGTTTTTCTTGTCATAAGGGGTCAAAATGTGGCTGTAAAGGGTCTTTTCTTGTCGAAAAGGGTCCAAAATTAGGCTGAGAAGGGTTTTTTCTGGTCACAAATGGTCAAAATCTGGCTGAAAAGGGTTTTTTCTTGACAAAAGGGGTCAAAATGTGGCTGTAAAGGGTCTTTTCTTGTCGAAAAAGGTTCAAAATCTGGCTGGAAAGGGTCTTCCTTGTCGAAAAACTTAAAACATACTAGTCCAAAATCTGGCTTGATTTGCTGTAGCCATTGTCCCAGCTCCATATCGCCAGAGTTTACTCGCTTTTGACATTTCCTCCGCTGAAATATGATTTTCTCCAAAATCAAACAGTTTTGGACCTTGGCTATCGATAAATTGATGCTCCAATAGTCCAGAATTCCCAAAAGTTGTGCCCGAAACCGTAACCACGTGTTTTCTTTTCCAACCGAATGTTTCGCACGTGTATTCTGAAAGGGCCAATTCTTAATCTTAATCTTCCAGATGGGGGATTTTCAAGACGAAAAAAAGACCACTTTTTTTCATAAATTTTATAACCATTCCTCTACCTGTAAATCCGGAAAGGATTAAAAAAAACCTTTTGAAATTGAAAAACAGAAGGAAATTTATCAACGGTCCATTACGAAGTCTGGAAACATCGCGTCCTGTCCTATTGATAATCACTCGATGTCCTGAATCACTAATTTCAAAGAAAAAAGTTGGTGAAAAACAACAGAGAACTTCCAACTCCTATAATTTCCTCAGTTTTTAGTCGATTTAGATGACCCTACGAATTTCGAAATGCTTGTAAAACGCACTTTTAGACCGAAATGTTGGCCGAATCTGAAGTCATTTTCGGAGTGTAAATTTCCCATGAGTTTTATGACTGCAGATGTCCAGGAATGGATTTCTTCGAGGGAAAAAGGCGATAAAAACATCTGTCAAAAGGCCGTCCGGGGTTCCTTGTGAATACGAAAAAAGGGCGAGAGGGAAGCTGAGTTATTGCGCTATGAGAACTTAACGCAGGTGACGTGAAGTCTTTCGCATTTCGAACCCCTTCGCCAGAGCGTCTCATCCCCCTTTTCATCTCCCCTAACCCTTTTTACTCCTCTTTCTCGTGAGATCTTCGTCCAGGTGGTCAGACGCGAATATTCGCCTTGCTGATGTCAACGTCGCAATTAGTAGCCACCTTTTCGGCTCCGCCCCCTCTTCTCAAGACAAATATGTCAAACGTTCTCGGGTTCTTAATTATCCCCTAACACGAGGCTAATCATCCATTTCCTTTTTTCGAAAATTCTCTCTCAAAGCGTTCAAATCAGGTCAAAGATGCTCAATTTTCTCGACTGTCCTGACCCTAGACAGTTTTTTAATCATTTCTAAGTACATTTGGCTCCATTTTTTGATGATTAAGTGACTTTAAGGTGGACTTTGACCATTTTTAGCTCGGGAAAGTGTGATTTCTTAACTATCTTGGTAGTTTTTGGTTTCCTTCCTTATGTCGAACACGTTGTCCGGCAGATCGTGGGAAGTGTTCCGGAGGGGCTTTTTGAAAAGCCATCTGTGAAACATACAAAGTCTTCGGCTTCGCATGTGTTTGGCCGCCTTCTCCGAAAAGACGCCCCACGTGGACGCCAAAAGCGAGAAGCGCATGAAAACAAACATATGACGTACCCCGAAATCTTAGGTGCGGCGAAAAGTTTGGAACTTTTCAGAGGCGAAGACTGACAATCAGCGTCTTGGGAAGGGAAGTCATTGTGCCTTTCGACAAAAAAATAAAATCAAAAGGAGTTTTTCACAATGGGACACACGTGTGCATCTTTCCAGTTGCCCAAGGGGTTTCAACAATGGAAAGGTTTTTATTCTAAAACCTAAAAACTCCTTTTTTAAGGGTTGCCTACTGTCACGGGACTCTCTCGATTTCGCACATTTCCTGCATCTTCAGCTACATTTCAATTTTTTTAGAGAGAACCGCGAAAATCCCGACTTTGTCAAGACATTTCGATGTCTTTAGACACTAAAGGGCATTTTTGGTCCCGATCCAACACGAAATTTCCTCCACCCAAGTTTTTTCTGCCGATTTCGCGAGTTTTATTTGAAAGATTCGTTTTTTTTAAGGGGATCTTAGTCGGATGGGGCAGCTGTGAAGTGCACGTGTACCGCACAAGGGGGCCCCCTTGTTCCCTCCAATAGATCTCAAACATTAAATTCGAAAAGCCCCTAAAATCCGGGTCAAAAAATGCTCTAACTAAATGGGTTATATTCCAGTCTGAAGCAGTCACAACTTTTGGCAGCTGAAAAACCTCGACTTTTTTCAGTTTTCTGCATATAACTCGAAAACGGGACATATTTCGTGGAAAACACTTTAGTATAAATTTAAAGAAGACAAAATTCTGCGTCGATTAAAAAAAAGTTTGCCAAAATCGGTTCGGTAGACAAGTTTTTACAGGCGATCAAAAAAGTTCAATTTTTCCAAATTAGGGCGAAAAGTTCATTTTCAGCTCAAAAACACCAGAAACTGTTTAAAGACGTTCCTGTGAAGCCAAGAGTGATGGGAAGAATCAAAAAACACTAAAATCCGGGTAAAGAGGTGGTCGACACCTGTTTCGGTTTAAAGGCGTCGGTCGAAAACGTATTTGGACAAAATCAATTAGGGGGACAAAACGTCGAGGGATGGAGAAAAAAGGTAAAAATTACTTAGGGAGCTTTATTGTCCGTAGTTCGTCTCTGGCGCCGGGAATCCGCCGTGAGAATGGACGAGACTCCAGGTCAAGCCTCACCTTTATGACAATTTGTCCTTATTCGGATCGAAGGGAAGAGCTGTTTTTACTTAAAAGTTCCTTCTTTCCTTTTTTTTAATCTCTCCGGCGACAAAAGTGAACGGGACGAGAACAATACTGTCTAGGAACCTTTTAAAAGACGTTCCAGGTGTGGAAAAATTTCAGCGGAAAAGTTGGAAATGAGAACAAAATGGGTTTTTTGTCAATCTCGGGAGCCATCCGATATCACCCACTGGGAAGTAAACTACATGGGCGGGAGACTCCGGACAAGTTAGAGTAAATGAAAAGCCAGGTCCAAATATCATGATTGATGTAAATAATGACTGCTTGGAACATACTTGGCATTAGGGTGGTGATTAGGGTCCGCGTGATATTCAGAGGATGAGGGTGTTATTCAGAAGAGGTACCTACTCTGTCATGTGGGTGGCGATCAGTGTATTCAGAGTGTGGCGATCAGGGTGATCAAATGGTAGTGATTAGGGTATTCAGAGGGTGGTAATCCTGGTATTCAGAGGTTGGCGATCCGGGTATTCAGAACCGATCAGTGTATTCATAGTGTGGCGATCAGTGTATTCAGTGTGTGTCGATCGGTGTATTCATGTGATACTGATCAGGGTATTCAGATGGTAGTGATTAGGGTATTCAGAGGTAAGTCATCGGGCCTCGGGGTATTCAGGACCAATAAGTGAAGTCAGAGTGTGGCGATCAGGGTATTCAGATGATTGTGATTATGGTATTCAGAGGTCAGTGATTAGGGTATTCAGATAGTGGTGATTAGGGTATTCAGATAAAGGTGATTAGGGTATTCAGATGGTTGTGATCATGGTATTCAAATGGATGTGATTAGGGTAATCAGATGTTGGAGATCAGGGTATTCAGGTGGTTTTGATTAGGGTATTCAGATAGTGGTGATTAGGATATTCAGATAGTGGTGATTAGGGTATTCAGATGGTTGTGATTAGGGTATTCAGATAGTGGTGATTAGGGTATTCAGATAGTGGCGATTAGGGTATTCAGATAGTGGCGATCAGGGTATTCAGATAGTGGCGATTAGGGTATTCAGATAGTGGTGATTAGGGTATTCAGATAGTGGTGATTAGGGTATTCAGATAGTGGTGATTAGGGTATTCAGATAGTGGTGATTAGGGTATTCAGAGGGTGGTAATCCTGGTATTCAGAGGTTGGCGATCCGGGTATTCAGAACCGATCAGTATTCATAGTGTGGCGATCAGTGTATTCAGTGTGTGTCGATCGGTGTATTCATGTGATACTGATCAGGGTATTCAGATGGTAGTGATTAGGGTATTCAGAGGTAAGTCATCGGGCCTCGGGGTATTCAGGACCAATAAGTGAAGTCAGAGTGTGGCGATCAGGGTATTCAGATGATTGTGATTATGGTATTCAGAGGTCAGTGATTAGGGTATTCAGATAGTGGTGATTAGGGTATTCAGATAAAGGTGATTAGGGTATTCAGATGGTTGTGATCATGGTATTCAAATGGATGTGATTAGGGTAATCAGATGTTGGAGATCAGGGTATTCAGGTGGTTTTGATTAGGGTATTCAGATAGTGGTGATTAGGATATTCAGATAGTGGTGATTAGGGTATTCAGATGGTTGTGATTAGGGTATTCAGATAGTGGTGATTAGGGTATTCAGATAGTGGCGATTAGGGTATTCAGATAGTGGCGATCAGGGTATTCAGATAGTGGCGATTAGGGTATTCAGATAGTGGTGATTAGGGTATTCAGATAGTGGTGATTAGGGTATTCAGATAGTGGTGATTAGGGTATTCAGATAGTGGCGATTAGGGTATTCAGATAGTGGTGATTAGGGTATTCAGATAGTGGTGATTAGGGTATTCAGATAGTGGTGATTAGGGTATTCAGATAGTGGTGATTAGGGTATTCAGATGTGGTTTAGGGTATTCAATAGTGGTGATTAGGGTATTCAGATAGTGGTGATTAGGGTATTCAGATAGTGGTGATTAGGGTATTCAGATAGTGGTGATTAGGGTATTCAGATAGTGGTGATTAGGGTATTCAGATAGTGGTGAATTAGGGTATTCAGATAGTGTGATTAGGGTATTCAGATAGTGGTGATTAGGGTATTCAGATAGTGGTGATTAGGGTATTCAGATAGTGGTGATTAGGGTATTCAGATAGTGGTGATTAGGGTATTCAGATAGTGGTGATTAGGGTATTCAGATAGTGGTGATTAGGGTATTCAGATAGTGGTGATTAGGGTATTCATATAGTGGTGATTAGGTTATTCAGATAGTGGTGATTAGGGTATTCAGATAGTGGTGATTAGGGTATTCAGATAGTGGTGATTAGGGTATTCAGATAGTGGTGATTAGGGTATTCAGATAGTGGTGATTAGGGTATTCAGATAGTGGTGATCAGGGTATTTAAATGGATGTGATTAGGGTAATCAGATGTTGGCGATCAGGGTATTCAGGTGGTTTTGATTAGGGTATTCAGATAGTGGTGATTAGGGTATTCAGATGGTTGTGATCATGGTATTTAGACGGTGGTGACCATGGTATCCAGAGTTCAGTGATCAGGAGATTCAGAGGTCAGTGATCATGGTATTCAGAGGTCAGTGATCAGGGTATTCAGAAGGTGGTGATCAGGGTATTCAGAACCGATCAGCTGGTGGGGTTGGGCCACTCAACTCTTCGTCTGCTTTCCAACAACCAGCCGTTCTGGAGACATGCCGATGAAGTTGGTAGTGCTTTGAAAAATACGAGTGCAAAGTTTAAATAAAAATTTATGTCGTGTCCAGGAATATATGGGGTTATTGTACCATAAAAGGGGAAGAAAAATAAGACTTCTATGTGAGCCTAGGGTTCATTGTCAAGTGTATGTGCGGACACGTTTTTTCGAGGAAAATCCTCCGTACAGGTGAACATAATTATTGACAATAAGTCAAACTTTTACCTGATCCTTCTCACCTGACACTTTCGGAAATATGAGTGCGGGACAGGTAGTTCGTCTGGCGCCAAGTCGAACCCGTGATTTACCGCCTTGTCAGTTAGAAGAAAAATAAAAAGGTTGTGATATCGGGATGGGCCCCCATTTGAGGGCTACGCCCTTATGGCTCTTCGTTTAACCGGAAACGATTTCCAGGTGATGAGATTCACCCTTTTGTCACTTCCGGGGCAAGAGAACCATGACAGTTCACCTGTCGCGGATCCGGCCGACACCTGCATCGAAATCAAGAAGCCACCGAATATCCACGATCCGGGAAATTATCATCGACATTTCAACTAAATAGGACACGTTTTTTATGGCCTGTTGACTTTATGATTTTGTATAAACATCTTCTAAACCTATGATGGCCAAATCTTGAAGAAATGATCTGGGTATTCAGAACCGATCAGTGTATTCAGAATGTGGCGATCAGGGTATTCAGATGGTAGTGATTAGGGTATTCACTGGTCACTGGTCAGTGATCAAGGTATTCAGGACCGAACAGTATAGTCAGAGAGTGGCGATCAGGGTATTCATATGGTAGTGATCAGGGTATTCAGAAGGTGGTGATCAGGGTGTTCAGAACCGATCAGTTTATTAAGAGTGTGGCGATCAGGGTATTCAGGTGCTAGTGATTAGGGTATTCACCTGGTAGTAATTAGGGCATTCCGGTAGTAATGATTAGGGCATTCTGAAGGTGGTGATCAGGGTATTCAGATGGAGGTGATCAGGGTATTCAGGACCAATCCGTGTAGTCAGAGTATGGCGATCAGGCTATTCAGACGGTAGTACATAATTAGGATATTTATGATGGACAAACCTTGAAGAAATGATCTGGGTATTCAGAACCAATCAGTGTATTCAGAGAGTGGCGATCAGGGTTGATTAGGGAATTCAGAAGTTGGTGATCAGGGTACTCAGAACCGATCGGTGTATTAAGAATGTGGCAATCTGGGTATTCAGGTAGTAGTGATTAGGGTTTTCTGAAGGTGGTGATCAGGGTATTCTGAAGGTGGTGATCAGGGTATTCAGAAAGTAGTGATCAGGGTATTCAGAACCGATCAGTGTATTAAGAATCTGGCGATCTGGGTATTCAGGTAGTAGTGATTAGGGTATTCTGAAGGTGGTGATCAGGGTATTCTGAAGGTGGTGATCAGGGTTTTCAGAAGGTAGTGATCAGGGTATTCAGAAGGTAGTGATCAGGGTATTCGGAAGGTAGTGATCAGGGTATTCGGAAGGTAGTGATCAGGGTATTCGGAAGGTAGTGATCAGGGTATTCGGAAGGTAGTGATCAGGGTATTCGGAATGTAGTGATCAGGGTATTCGGAATGTAGTGATCAGGGTATTCAGTAGGTAGTGATCAGGGTATTCAGTAGGTAGTGATCAGGGTATTCAGTAGGTAGTGATCAGGGTATTCAGTAGGTAGTGATCAGGGTATTCAGTAGGTAGTGATCAGGGTATTCAGTAGGTAGTGATCACGGTATTCAGAAGGTAGTGATCAGGCTATTCAGAAGGTAGTGATCAGGGTATTCGGAATGTAGTGATCAGGGTATTCGGAATGTAGTGATCAGGGTATTCGGAATGTAGTGATCAGGGTATTCGGAATGTAGTGATCAGGGTATTCAGTAGGTATGATCAGGGTATTCAGTAGGTAGTGATCAGGGTATTCGAAGTAGTGATCAGGCTATTCGAAGGTAGTGATCAGGGTATTCGGAGGTAGTGATCAGGGTATTCGGAGGTAGTGATCAGGGTATTCGGAAGTAGTGATCAGGGTATCGGAAGGTAGTGATCAGGGTATTCGGAAGGTAGTGATCAGGGTATTCGGAATGTAGTGATCAGGGTATTCGGAATGTAGTGATCAGGGTATTCGGAATGTAGTGATCAGGGTATTCGGAATGTAGTGATCAGGGTATTCGGAATGTAGTGATCAGGGTATTCGGAATGTAGTGATCAGGGTATTCGGAATGTAGTGATCAGGGTATTCGGAATGTAGTGATCAGGGTATTCAGTAGGTAGTGATCAGGGTATTCAGTAGGTAGTGATCAGGGTATTCAGTAGGTAGTGATCAGGGTATTCAGAAGGTAGTGATCAGGCTATTCAGAAGGTAGTGATCAGGGTATTCGGAAGGTAGTGATCAGGGTATTCGGAAGGTAGTGATCAGGGCATTCAGAGGTCAGTGATCACGGTATTCAGAGGTCAGTGATCACGGTATTCAGAGGTCAGTGATTAGGGTATTCAGAGGTCAGTGATTAGGGTATTCAGAGGTCAGTGATGATTTTAGTTTAAACATCTTCTGAACTTACGATGGCCAAATGTGGAAAAGATGATCTGGGTACACCCCGGAGTTGAGGGCCATAATTTTGAGGAAGTTATTGCCAGGGGAACTCCACACAAGAAAGTTCGTCTAATCTGACTTGTCGCCAAATGAAAGTGGCACTTACCAACCTGAGTTATTTTTAATAGGTCAAACCATCAAGTGGTTTATTATTATTATTAATTTTCGCCTCATCGGAACGATTGTACCCTTTATCTGAGTGCATCAAGTGCAAGCGAACGAATAAAGACAAGTGAGACAGCTGGACAAACATTTCAATTATCTTACGATTTTGAAAGGGAAAAAAATTCCTTATCTTCTCCATTTTTGTCATCTTGTAATCTACGAGAAATTTACGTTTTTCTTTCGACTCACTTGTTTACACAGGTGCCTTCTTAAGAGTGGGCATAAATTCCTTATTTTCACCCCTTCCACTCGAAGGTTCTCAATAAAAATAATAAACCTATAATTTCCAACGTGTCCTTTTGGCCCTCCTGACGGTTTAAACACCGTTTTCCAGCCGTTTTCTGGACCTTTTAGCATCAATATGGCGTCATTTTGGTTTCCACCATACACAGGATATCTGCAACTCCTTAAAAAACGAGTATCTGGTAAAAAGGTCTGTTCAACATATGTGGAATTGTTCAAAAACAGTTGTAGAGGCAATGTGTTTCTGATCGCAGGAGGCCACATGTCTCGAAAAACACCGAAATGTTTCACTTTTCGTCAAGTTCCGGTGCAAAATAGCCTGAAAACATAAATTTTTAATGTAAAAATTGAAGTTGAATGTCGAAAAAGTATGAAATATCAATAATTCTGTGGATAGAACAGCAATAGGACTCTAAATTGGAGTGAAAGACAATTTTCAGATAGAAATTTACCCCTAAATTGGGGTGGAAGACAATTTTCAGATAGAAATTTAACCCTAAATTGGGGTGGAAGACGATTTTCAGATAGAAATTTAACCCTAAATTGGGGTGGAAGACGATTTTCAGATAGAAATTTAACCCAAAATACACGTGGAAGACACTTTTCAGAAGACATTGAACCCTAAATTGACGCGAAAGACACTTTTCAGATAGTCATTAGGCCTAAATTGACGTGAAAAACTTTTCAGATGGATAATAATTTCCTTCGCTTCTATGAAATCCTTTGCAGTCCATTGACTCTGAAGTTTACAGGTCAAATTCGATTCTTTTTAATAGGGCAACAGAGAGCGTAATTATCGTCTAAAAGGCTCCGGATTCCGTTGAGTGACGTCATGGGTCACAGGTGTCTGCCCCGAGGCGATCTTCCGCCACCCACGCTCTTTTTTACCCACAATAATCGACCAAAAAACCGTCAAATAATCTTCAAGTTCGTCTTTTCCTCCATATTTCACGATAAGTCTTCCACATGTGCTTATCTCAAAGGTGACCCTAAGATAACCTCAACGGCCCATCCTCTTATCAGACACCAGACAAAAAAAAAAGAAGGTTTTCTTAACACTTTTTATATTTTACGATTCGTGGGAAACGCCCTCATCGATTCTACCCGGAACACGTGACCCCTCCGGACGAACACGTGTCTTCGTTAACTCTATCGCCAAATTACGAGACTCCCTTTTATCGAGAAGGGACCCTCTCGTTTTTTTTACCCGAGCCCAATAAGGGACCATTGTGTCATCTTATTAAATTCCATTAAAATAAATCTTGGAGCGTTTAATGATGTGCTCGACATTAAATGGGACACGTGCGTTTTTTTCCTACATAACAAAAGCTCTCATTCAAAATTTTTACTGAAAAAAAATCCTGATCAAAAGTTCAAAATCTTAAATGAAATTGTACCCAGGGGCGGACTGGGACCTTAGGGTGTGGGTGGGTTTTCAGTTAAGGGGGCGCCCCGATGGGAAAGGGGGGGGGGGTTTTGACAGAAAATTGGCTTTTAGAAAAATATAATGGGCAAAAACAGAGGTTCCCAAACTTTTTCACAGTGCGCCCCCCTTTTAAACAAATTAAAACCTTTGCCCCCCCCCCCCCCCCCTAAAGTTTTGAATGTTAACTTTATGGTTTTTGGATGAAATTTGGGTTTTAAAATGTTTATTTTGAGGTTTTTGACAAAAGAAATTGCACCTAAAACGTTCATATTGAGATTTTTTGACAAAAATATTTGCTCTAATAATCATGATTTTGAGGTTTTTGACAAAAAATTGACAATTGAAAGTTGATTTCGAGGTTTTTTGACCAAAATTAGGCTTTTTAAATTTTGATTTTGAGGTTTTTGACCGAAGAAATTGCACTTAAAACGTTGATTTTGAGATTTTTTGACAAAAATTGGTCTTACAACCATGATTTGGAGGTTTATCACGAAAAATTGTCAATTTAAAGTTGATTTTGCTGTTTTTGGACGAAAATTAAGCATCTTAAATGTTGATTTTGAGGTTTTTGGACGAAAATTAGGCATCATAAATGTTGATTTCGAGGTTTTATGACGAAAATTAGACTTTTTAAATGTTGATTTTGAGGGTTTTTGTCCAAAATTAAGCTTTAAAAATGTTGATTTTGAGGTTTTTGACGAAAATTTGGCTTTTTAAACGTTGATTTCGAGGATTTTAGACGAAAATTAGGCTTCATAAATGTTGATTTCGAGGTTTTTTTTAACCAAAATTAAGCTTTAAAAATGTTGATTTTGAGGTTTTTGACGAAAATTAGTCAGCTCCCCCCCCCTGGGGACAGCTTACGCCCCCCAGTTAAAACTGACCCGGGGGGCGCCGCCTCTACTTCTGTCCACCCGCTCCCCCCGGGCCAGTCTGCCCCTGGATTTTCCTATTTTTCATATTTATTTTGGTCTCATGGAAAAAAAAATTTGATACTGTGGGAACTTGGCCTTTAAAAAGATCTAAAATTACAGATTCAGGTGTGAATCTGGATTGACGGCGTCCAGAATTTTCCCATGACTTAGGTGGCCGCCCGTACAGTCCGTCTAGAATCAAAAGGGACCAAAACAAACAATAAAATGTCGATTCCCATGTAAAAAAGTCGATTTCGGTCGAATTGAAAAAATGGAAAAAACTTCAAAGTTGCTCTTCTTCGATGTTGAATTTGAAAGAAACTCAATATTTAAATAGTAAAGTGGACAAAAGGTCGAGGTCTATTTGGAATCTGAGCGGACTGTCTCAGGTGTTCACTACACTGGCGCCACATTCCTAAAGCGAACCTCCGATACCTTGATTCGTGTCCAAGACGTTACATCCAAAGAGTAAGCTCAAGATTTACCAAGACGCTCGAACCCTTCGGTACAGAGACGACTAAATTTTAATTTATTATCTCTTCAATGCCTTATCATACCTCAAAAATTACTCAAAACAAAATTACAGAATATTTTATTTTCAAAACGTTCTATAATTATCGGTAGGGCTGTTCAGGAGTTATAAGTGATTGCTCTTTCATGTCAAGGGGGTAATGGAGAAAGTCAGGGAAATATGGGTTTTCCTACCTTTTGGGGCATGGCGGTAGTTGGGGTAATAGAGTTTTGGGGCATAGAGGTGGTGACAGAATGGGTCATTTGGACCTCAGTGGTAATTGGTTTAAGAAGGTAAAAAGGGTAATTGGTGGAAATTGGGGCAATAGTGAAAGGGATAATGGAAATATTTGGGGAGATGGGTGTACCTTTTGCTTTGCAGTAGTTGGGGTATTGACAGGGGCGGACTGGCCAGGGTGAATACATAAAAGGGCGGGGTCAATTTTTTTGTTTAGCGTTATTTTTGCTCAGTGGCTCCCAAACTGGGGGGGCGTAAGCAGTCCCCCGCAGTCCCCCGGCTCAAGATTTTTTTTGTGTGCAAATATCCCCAAAAATTCGTCAAAAACCTCAAAATCAACATTTGTAAAGCCTAATTTTGGTCAAAAAACCTCGAAATAAACATTTATGATGCCTAATTTTCGTCAAAAAACCTCAAACTCAACATTTTAAAAGCTAAATTTTCGTCAAAACTTAAAATCAACATTTAAGGTGCCTAATTTTCGTCCAAAAACCTAAAAATCAACATTTTCGTCAAAAACCTCGAAATCAACACTTATAATTGCCTAATTTTCATCAAAAAATCTCAAAATCATGGTTGTAAGAGCAATTTTTGTCAAAAAAAATCTCAAAATTAACGTTTTAAGTGCAATTTCTTTTTTCAAAAACCTCAAAATCAACATTTAAAAAGCCTAATTTTGGTCAAAAAACCTCGAAATCAACATTTTTTAAAGCCTAATTTTCGTTCAAACACCTCGACATCAACATTTAAAAAGCCTAATTTTCGTCAAATACCTCAAAATCAACATTTTTAAAGCCTAATTTTGGTCAAAAAACCTCGAAATCAACATTTATGATGCCCAATTTTCGTCTAAAAACCTCAAAATCAACACTTTCAAAGAATAATTTTGGTCAAAAACCTGTTAAAATTGTTGCCCCCCCCATCCGGGCGCCCCCTTAACTGAAAACCCACCCACACCCTAAGGTCCCAGTCCGCCCCCTGGGTATTGAGGTGGTAATTGAGCATTGGATTATTAGGACCTAGGTGATAATGGATAAAGTAGGTAGAAGGTAATTATTGCAAGTAAATGGTGGTAATCGGGATGATAGTGAAATTGATTAGATGAGAGTACCTAATTATTGGAGTTTTGGCAGTAGGAACTTGGGGTTTTAGAGTTTTTAGGGTATTGGTAGGTGGTGACAGGCTATTGGTTTATTGCCTATTGGGACCTAAAAGGTAAAAAGGTAATAACTAATAAGTGTAACGGGTAAATGGTGGTAATCGGGGTAATAGTGAAAAAAAGGGTAATTATTGATGGATTGGTAAGATTGATTCTTTATTTTGCATAAAGATCCACGCTCTAGTTGGATTAGACTAATGGGGTTTTAAAACCATGATTTTGTGACGAAAAATTGTTTCTTTAAAGTTGATTTTGAGGGGTTTTTCCAACGAAAACTTGGCTTTATAAATGTTGATTTTGAGGTTTTTGACGAAAATTTGGCTCTTAAAACAATGATTTTGGGGTTTTTAAAGAAAAGTTGTGTCTTTAAAGTTGATTTTGCGGTTTTTAACGAAAATTTGGCTCTTAAAACCTTGATTTTTTTTTTGTGACGAAAAATGCCTCTTAAAACCTTGATTTTGAGGTGTTTGGAAGAAAATTAGGCTTTAAAAATGTTAATTTTGAGGTTTTTGACGAAAATTTGCTCTTAAAATGTTGATTTTAAGGTTTTCGAAGAAAAATAGCCTTTAATGTGTTCATTTTTGAAGTGGATTATTTTGTCATTTTGGAATTTTCAACTGATATTTTCAAATTAAATTACATGCACAAAAAAAAAAAAAAAAATAAAAAAAAATCTTGAGCCCGTTCAAGCCCCCCCCCCCCCCCAGTTTGGGAACCACTGTTATGGGGTAATAGGGGGTAATAGTATTGTTTAATAGGCAATCAGAAGGTAATTAGGGTATTTTTTGTTGACAGAGTATTGGGTTAATGGGACCTAGGTGGTAATGGGTAAAGAAGGTAATTAGTATAACGGGTAAATTGGGGTAATTGGGGTAATGAAGATGATTAAATAGGTGTACCTTATTGGGGTTTGGGCAGTTGTTAGGGCTTGTGAAGGTAATTGTGAAGGTATTGAGGTGGTGATAGAATATTAGGTTATTGTGACCAAGGTGGTAATATGTTGAAGAAAGTATTGTAAAAGGGTAATGGTGCTAATTAGGAGATTGAATGCTTTGGGAGTTGATGGGACATTTCTGGGCAAAAAATTGGCCCTGGACCTTTCTTTGTTTTGTTTCCTGGGGAAAAGGCGATTGTTTACGGTTTGGAAAATTGGTTTAAATTGACCTTTAGAACGACCTTTAGCTCTCCCTGGGGGTGAAACACGATTTCTGGAGTATTGACCGAATCGTGAGAAATAGATTTACCCTTTTCGATTGATAATAAGCAATTTCGGGTTATGACATGGGAGAATCACTAGGGAGAACTTCGGATTTTGAAGCATAAAATTAATGAAAGACAGGGGTGGACTGGCCCGGGGGGGGGGTGGACAGAATTTTCGTCCAAAAACCTCAAAATCAACATTTTAAAAGCTAAATTTTCGTCAAAAACTCAAAAACCAATTTTTGTCAAAAAATCTCAAAATTAACGTTTTAAGTGAAATTTCTTTAGTCGAAAACCTCAAAATCAACATTTAAAAAGCCTACTTTTGGTTAAAAAACCTCGAAATCAACATTTTTAAAGCCAAATTTTGGTCAAAAAACCTCGAAATCAGCATTTATGATGCCCAATTTTCTTCTAAAAACCTCAAAATCAACACTTTTAAAGCCTAACTTTGGTCAAAAAACCTTGAAATCAACATTTTTAGAGCCTAATTTTGGTCATAAAACCTCGAAATCAATATTTATGATGCCTAAATTTCGTCAAAAAACCTCAAAATCAACTTTAAATTGACAATTTTTTGTCAAAAACCTCAAAATCATGATGGTAAGAGCAAATATTTTTGTCAAAAAATCTCAAAATAAACGTTTTAAGTGCAATTTCTTTTGTCAAAAACCTCAAAATCAACATTTTAAAACCCAAATTTCATCCAAAAACCTCAAAGTTAACATTCAAAATTTGGGGGGGGGGGGGTATTTAATTTGTTTAAAAGGGGGGCGCACTGTGAAAAAGTTTGGGAACCTCTGTTTTTGCCTAATATATTTGAACCTCTGTTTTTATATATTTTTCTAAAAGACCAATTTTCTGTTAAAATTTTTTCCCCCCCCCCCAACCGGGCGCCCTTTAACAGTAAACCCACCCACACCCTAAGGTCCCAGTCCGCCCCTGATGAAAGGTGAAATTTGAAACATTTTTAGCAGAGAAATGGACTTAGGTGATTTCAATGAGTTTACTCTTTTGGGATGGACCAGTAGAGAAATGCTTTTTTCTAGTCGAAAAAGGGTCAATGTCCACATAAAAGTATCTTTCTTGTTTCAAAAAACTTTCAATCGCTAATGAATAAAATAGCATTTTCCTAATAAGAGCGATTTTTTCCGCAACATCCTTTCTGCGTTTCCGGTGAATGTAGAATTTTCAGAAAGTGGAATGAAAGGGGATTTTTAATTTATTTTCGAATAGCAGAAATGGCCTAATAGGAGTTAAAAAGAGACACAAGGGGAAGAAAGAAAAGAGAAAAAAAAGGAGAAGGACGAAGAAGGAGAAAATTGGGTTCCTCCCACGACGTAGCATTCTCAGGTGTGCGGCGTGG
Source organism: Orius laevigatus (assembly GCA_018703685.1). Taxonomy (NCBI): domain Eukaryota; kingdom Metazoa; phylum Arthropoda; class Insecta; order Hemiptera; family Anthocoridae; genus Orius; species Orius laevigatus. Next base: position 22,104 of record JAGWEN010000281.1, read on the forward strand.
CGCTCGTCCGTACGTCTTTCAGGTACTCCGGTACAGATTTTTGTCTTTTTTTTCCTCCTCCCCCCTCCCCCCAACCACCTCCCCGCGGGTGGAATGCTCACAAAAAAACGAGCCGAGATTAGAAGGCCCGGAGATTCTGTCACCGTGGGAAGTCGATGCACCTGTGGCTGGATAAACGGACGATTAGGTCAGACTCGAACACTTAAAAAAGAAAGAAAAAAAACCTCCCCACCAATCAAAAATCGACGATTTAATGACTCATGAATGGCAACCTTTTGACTTTTTAAACGTCGAAATATCAAACAAAATCGATCTATGAATAATTGATAGCGAATGAAATAAATATCCTTCACCCGAGGGAATCAGAAAAACAACAAACATTCATTTTCTCCTTTGGGTAGGCTAAAGACACTTTAAGATGGACTTTAACCCTTTTTTCGACGAGAAAAATACTCTTCGGGTGGACTTTGATCCTTTTCGAAGAGGAAAACCCCTTCTAGATGGACTTAAACTCTTTTTTCGAATAGAAATACACTTTGGATGGACTTCATTGGATGAACTTTTTCGACGAAAAATACACTTTTCAGATAGACGACCCATTTTCGACGAAAAATACACTTTTTGGATGGATTTTGACCATTTTTCGACGAAACAGACACTTTGTTGATGAACTTCATTGGATGAAGTTTTTGACGAAAAATACACTTTTCAGATAGACGACCCATTTTCGACGAAAAATACACTTTTTGGATGGATTTTGACCATTTTTCGACGAAACAGACACTTTGTTGATGAACTTCAATGGATGAAGTTTTTGACGAAAAATACACTTTTCAGATAGACGACCCATTTTCGACGAAAAATACACTTTTTGGATGGATTTTGACCATTTTTCGACGAAACAGACACTTTGTAGATGAACTTCATTGGATGAAGTTTTTGACGAAAAATACACTTTTCAGATAGACGACCCATTTTCGACGAAAAAAACACTTTTTTGACCATTTTTCGACGAAACAGACACTTTGAAGATGGACTTTGACCCTTTTTCAACAAAAAAAGACACTTTAGGATGGACTTTGAGCCTCTTTCGACGAAAAATACACTTTTTGGATGGATTTTGACCATTTTTCGACGAAACAGACACTTTATAGATGAACTTTGATTTTTGACGACAAAAACACTTTTCAGATAGACGACCCATTTCGACGAAAAAACACTTTTGGGATGGATTTTGACCATTTTTCGACGAAACAGACACTTTGAAGATGACTTTGGATGAAGTTTTTTGACGAAAAATACACTTTTCAGATAGACGACCCATTTTCGACGAAAAATACACTTTTTGGATGGATTTTGACCATTTTTCGACGAAACAGACACTTTATAGATGGACTTTGACCCTTTTTCAACAAAAAAAGACACTTTAGGATGGACTTTGAGCCTCTTTCGACGAAAAATCCACTTTCTAGATGGATTTTGACCATTTTTCGACGAAACAGACACTTTATAGATAACTTCATTGGATGAACTTTGAGCTCTTTTCGACGAAAAAATCACTTTCAGATGAGACATTTTTCACGACAGACACTTTGTAGATGAACTACATGGACTTTTTGACGAAAATACACTTTTGATGGATTGACGACATTTTTATGAGCCATTTTCGACACAAAAAAAAAAAAAAAAAAAAAAAAAAAAAAAAAAAAAAAAAAAAAAAACACACTTGTTATATGGAATTTGACCACTTTTTGACGGAAAAGACAGTTAATAGATGGATTTGGATTCTTTTTGACTAGGAATTCTACTTTGAGATGGATTTTAACTCATAATCGACGAGGAAGACACCTCAAATTCCACAAAAAATATGGCATTTCTGGTCATCTTATCGTCTTGAGTGCGATTAGACCGTTTTTTCGATGATTGCTGACCTAAACGGTTTTCGAGTTGACGAACCAATCGAAAACTCGCATAAAATTTGAAAAATTTCAATATTAATTCGTTAGGAGGGGGCCATCTGCGAATACATCTGTCGCCCTGCATCTGTCTAAACGCTTAAATATTGGTTGATTAATTGGGATGAAGCTTTTGGATATCAAATAAAATTGAGAACCAGATCAAAAACAAGTGTTTCGTTTTATAACTGTATTTTAAAAGGTCAAGAAAGAAGGGAAAAAATAGAAATAAAAAGTCTCGTTTCCCACGATCCACAACATCGACATTTGCGAGTTCCAAGGAGGATTCGACTTCCAAAGATTCCACCTAGTAGTCACCATGGTGGGTAATCACAGCAAAGATTTCATTACTATCAGATTAGGCTCAAAAAGTTGCAAAATCTTAGATAAATTGAACAAAAAGGCGTCAAAAGGAGAACTTTGTTGGATTGCAATGTTGCCAGATTATGCCCAACAAACTACAAAGTTTCAAAATGTGACCAAAATAGCAACCCCCTCCATCACACCGACCGCAATAGCTTCCCTTCTTTTGGAAATCAGCTAAAAGTATAATATAAACTTCGGTAGGTACCGTACGCGAACAGGTAGGGCACACCTGAGTCGTATTGTACATTAGGAACAAAAAAAGTCTCCCCATGAAATACCTGAGAGTTTGAAAACAATTTACAAATATCGTTGTCTGAAATCACGTTTTCTGTATAATTTATCTCGGTTTTTGCATATTATTTTCCAGAAGCTTTATAAGTCCAAACAGGTTTGTCGCATCTTATTTTTTTCTCCAGAGGAAAAGGTAGATAAGGAGAAGAAGAATAAAAAAATAAACGATCTCGTTTTCTTGTCGGACGGCTTTAAACTTCTTCACCTCGTTCTCAAGTCTCATCGCTGCCGAGATTTTCTAGGTCACGCAGGTGTTCCTCAAGTTCTAAAAACTTCGAAAAGATGAAGGCGAAGAGGACACCACGAATAAATGAAGACCATCTCTACAGTCCAGTCTACAGAGCAGTTTGAGGGGCCAAATCCTGCAAAAGATGCAGATTTTATTGTTTTAAATGTTCCATTTGGCTCCCAATAACATGTTTATGAAGACTGCTTCCCCAGCACAACTTTTGCCAACCGAAAAATCTTGACTTTTTTCAGTTTTCTGCATATAACTCGAAAACAGGACATATTTTGTGGAAAACACGTTAGTAGTAAATTAAAGAGGACAAAATTCTGCGTCGATGAAAAAAAAGTTTGCCAAAATCGGACGAATAGACAAGTTTTTACAGGCGATCAAAAAAACTTCAACTTTTGAAAAACTGAAGCTGGTCATGATGGGTGCAGCTCAGCATTTTTGCGGATCACATCCCAATATCGAAAAACAGAACTCATCCACTAAGAATTTTTATTATAAGGAAACGAATTTAAAGCGTCTTTCCTTGAAAATTATCACAACTCGTTTTTTGTATAATTCAAAACGTGATATAAAAATGCATTCTTTCTTTTTACCTTTTCCCACGATGGGGAAAAAGAAAGAAATTCCGAAGGCGCTTTTTGAAACCGTTTAAACAATACCGTTGCGCAGACATCCTTGAGCTTCGTCGTCTTCCTAGTGAGCTTTGCAGAGAAAAAGAATCTTTTTTATTTTCTTATAAATGGAGTTTTTAGACGTGATCTTAACCTCGGACTCGCTTTGTAAGTCACGTACAGGAATTTAACGTATGACCTCTCCCCATTCTGCACCTGCCATGGTGAATAACCTAGCATTCAATAGTTTTCTATGCAATTTTCTTCTTATAAATTAAAATATCTCTTCACTTTATCTATTGAAATGAGATGACGTTATATGTAGAACTTATTATTCTTGTTATAAACGGTAACGTGCATCCTTGATGGCTTGCAAAAGATCATAGGTGAAGATCATGAATGAATGAGTAGGAAATAGGCACAAAATCAAGTAAAAAATGCAACATCTAGAATAGAATGGAGAAAAAAAGCTCGATTTCAAGTTCAAACAGGCTAAAAATGTATAAACTTCACTGTGAAGCTTTGAAAGACAGGTTAGGTAACTTAAACTGACAATTTACCACATTGAACTTGGAGGGAAACAGTTTTATCGCGTAAAAAATAGTTCAATTATCAACGCCTACTGGTCTTCCCTGGTTTAAAGGACAGGTAAGCCAACATAAAATGACGAATTTACCGATCAGATAATATAACTTCACTTTGAAAGACAGGTTAAGTAACCTAAACGGACAATTTATTACCTTGAACTTGGAGGAAACAGTGTTGCCATCAAAAATCCCTTATTTCATATCCAACGCGTAAAAAATAGTTCAATTATCATTCATAAAGGTCTACTGGTCTTCCCTGGTTTAAAGGACAGGTAAGCCAACATAAAATGACGAATTTACCGATCAGATAATAAAACTTCACTTTGAAAGACAGGCTAGGTAACCTAAACTGATAATTTACCACCTTGACCTTGGAGGAAACTGTATTAACATCAAAAATCCCTTATTTCATATCCTATGCGTAAAAAATAGTTTAATTATCATTCATTAAGGTCTATTGGTCTTCCAAATGGTTTGAAAGACAGGTAAGCCAACATAAAATGACAAATTTACCCATCAGAAAGAAAAAGCAGTGCTGCCAAATGGCACGAAATCGGATGATAGACGGAAGGAATAAGGAAAAGGTTAATTTATAAAACGATATTTGGCGTATTGGGCTTTGACAAATGTGATTTTAATAAGAGAAAGGTTTTTTTTTTAATCATCAAAATAAACATTCGTTAATAAATTGATTGATGGATTTATTGATTAAAATGGATGACAGGTGTGTTTCTAGAGGGATAAGAGGCGCGGGTTGAATGAAACGACGTGGGCCGGGGCCGATCGGGGGAAGCGGCCCATTTACGGAAAGTTGGGCCTCCAGATGTCGGCGAGAAGGAAGGGCCTCGGGGGGCGTGTTGGTCGTCGGGGGCGGCCATTTCGGACACTTCCGCCCCCGAGGCCTGACTCCGACCCTAAAGCCGCCTCCGACTCCGCAGAAAGTCCGATCCCAAGTCGACATCTGGCCCTTTTAAACTCGACTCGGACGGCCCCCTTCCAAACTTGGTTAAGATGCCACATGTTTGTCACTTCTTTTATCTGCTCTATTTAAGTCCGCTTCTCTCCAACTGGTCATACCCGATCTCCTTCTTTCCCCTTCCAGATTGCAGATTCTTTAATTGCCTACCACAAAAATTATCGGTAATCACCTACTAGCACAATGGAGCTCAATGGGTGCGAACTCAACGAATATCGTGACACTAAAGCGGAAATCATTAATTCCGTAAATAAACTCCCGAGTCAAAAGGCAACAAATCATTCTGAACTTTGTCCATAAATGGAAGATTTCCCTTGAATTTCAATAACGTTGAATCTAAGGTCAAAAGATTTGTCACTTTTCTACAAAAGCGCCCATGGTAATATGAACTTTTTCAGCCTAGTAGTGGTAAAGTATGACTACCTATATCTCCTGAAAGGATAGACCGATCTTGACTCCGGAAAGCTCGTTAGACGCAGAATTTTATAAGCTTTCTTTTTGTATTTAACAGTCAAGTCCCTAGAACCTATAGTTTTGGAGCTAGAGGTCAAAAACTTTTTTTTTCTTTTGAAAAATCGAAGTTTTTTGATCACCTGTAAAAACTTGTCTATTGAACCGATTTTGGCAAACCTTTTTTTAATTGGCGCAGAATTTTATCCTCTATAAATTACTACTAATCTATTTTCCACAAAATATGTCCTGTTTTCGAGTTATATGCAGAAAACTGAAAAAGTCGAGGTGTTTGGCTGCCAAAAGTTGTGCTCGGGGACCCAAATGGACAGTAGAATGATAGGATTCTTCAAAATGTTCTGTAGACAGTACTATAGCTAAATATTAATAAATTTTTCATCTTTTTACTTCACAAAAAAAGGAAATGACATTATCAGAGTTGTTGACTTAGAGGACTCTACCCCTCCACAATGTTTCTTATGACTTTATGTACAAACAAAAAAAGCCTTTTCTAATCTTATGTTGACAGACTAGAATCAACAGACGTTATCTGAATGAGAGGGATGGTTCTATTTACAATAAAGAGTCAGGTATTTCGCAGGTGTGGACAAGTGAGTCCAACGAATCTTTTTTTTTTCTCTCACTTCTCTTTAATAAATTCAAATTATCCGGTCACAGCTCAGACTACAAATATCGTTACCTGAACAGGTGGTCAGTCATCAAACTGTGAATCCTGCAATCCGTCGGGAATCGGATGTGCACGCCACCTGCTCGAAATGCTCGGATTTCCCTTCCGTTTCGGACCCTTCTTCACCCTTTTTTTTCGGCCACCAGAACGATAAGATAGCCCTTTGATAATTTTTTTTTCTCGCTTCGGTCCCACCACCCTTGGGTGATGTCTCCGAGATAACCCGAGATGCTCCCCCAGGAAATGAAACATCCAGACAACAAGGGGAAAACACAAATTTTTTCACAAGCCCAAGATTATTTAAGAATAGTAAAAAAAAAAAAAACTTTCTTCTACTAACCACAGCAGAAAACTTCCTCCCCAAGCGCAGGAGCGATGCATTATGGCCTATTGATTACTTATGGCCTATGGGTTACTAAAGGATAGCTATTGGATACCAGATGAAATAACTGGGCGGTGGGCCTATAGATAGATCCCATGGTCCATCTATAGGGGATGGACAAAATGATAGATCCCATGGTGCAACCACGCATTGAGAACATAAGTTTTTTAACGCCTGACCATATGTGATTCAACAGCATTTATAATCAGAATATTCTTCACGGTCTGAGGACGTAAGCAGGTGTATACGCCTTTCGTGGGAACCCGTTCGGACGTTCTAGATTTCTGTTTATCGTCAAATTATTTATTCATAATTGGTGAAAAAGGATTTTCTTTTCGAATCGTCCCACCGGTCTGACCATATGTCTGGGTTGTGAATGAGTCAGAGAGAGTCCAGTTGTGAGGCCGGGTGAAAACACGTGTAGGCTTCCCTCTAATTCTTGATGGGTTTTAATAAGGAGAGGCCAAGTGGGCAGTTCGCCTATCAACGAACACGCCTCCGTTTTTCCCTCTTGTCAACCCAAAAGTGAAGGAAACGAAGGAAAAAATCAATTACGAAACGTTTAAAATGAGGGGAAAATCCATGTCGAGGTTGATTTGCAAAATTTCTTTGGTTCCACGCGAATTTCGACGAGTAGGAAGGTGACGCCTCGAAAGAAAGGGTGCGTACCAGGTCGCTTCTGACCACACAGCGACGTTAATTAGAAATCGTTCTCATGTCCATTATGACATCAAACACCCTCATAAAGCCCTCCTATATCTTTCGCCTTTATTGTTTGCTCGTATTCATCGGATCGACCCCCCTCATCTGACATATGCTTGTTGACATTTGTCCCCCCCATATGCCCTAGAGCGGCGTCGAAGGCCCCGAACGCTGAGTCAAAAACGGTTTTCGTTAAAGCGGACAGTTGTGCCCCTTTTTAAAATACAAATTATTAATACCGATGGCGCTAATTATGATATCCTTAAGGTTGCACATTGCTTGGCATATGGAAGACCGAATTTTCATCTGTCTTTTCCACCTGACTCCTTAGCTTCGATCCAGTTGTTGCTGTCTTAAGGAAGTGCAGATGGGTTGTCCACCTGTCCCTTTGCCGGCCCTTCGATCTCAATTCCGCGTCGCTACTAAAAACTTAACTCAAATATAGGTAACTACGTTATTGGCACAAGGAAGCGTTCTTTGAAACCATACAATCAACACAGCTTGACCCCAAGCCGGAAAGCCACTAAGTAGCATCTTCTTCCCATATTTTCGAGTTGTCACTTCTATTGAAGCACCTAGCAATCAACAGCACTGCAAACGAGGAGCGGGGGGGGGGGGGGCTATCGTCTTCTTCGTCCACCTTGTCTACCACCTAGTGGCATCTTCATCCTTCAAATCTTCTCGCTGTCACTTCTATTTTGATGTCCTGATTGTTCCATCGCTCAAACGACGATTCCAACTAGCTCTAGTTTGCAAGAAGTTGAAGCTACATGGAGTTTAGGATCTAGACTACTGACTATGCTACCACAGCATTCCAACTATGACTTGCTATTCATTGCAACTAGAACAGATGCAACGAGCGTGGTGGAACATCGTCCTCTTCGTCACTTATTATTCAATATCCTCGTCTTCCATCTTTCTTCACCTTGTCCCTTCTATATTGATGTCCTGATTGTTCCATCGCTCGAACTCCATCCAGTTTGTTCTGGAAAGGCAACCAAAAGTCAATATGAGCTAGAATGTGTTTGATGAAAATCGACATTTTGAGGGAAAACGGTGGGGGACCAAGGGAAATGGTCATTTTGTTCCCTTCCTGCTTTCCAATTCATAAAAAGGGATTTGAGGGTAACGTCCTACATGCAATTATGAGTTTTCTTCAAGAACTATTCGAATTATAAAGAGTTGTTCATATCCGTCCACTTATCGGAAAGGGTTTCCTTCCGCGTCTCTTATTATCTTCGACTTCCGGAAGTTTGTCTCGTATTATTTTCGTAGTTGGGCTTAAAATTGTCCCCGAAGCAACCCCCCCCCCCCGTCCCTTTGATATCGCGTTTGGATCGGATGCGCGTATACCAGGTGTAGACGTGAAACACCTTGTCCGACAGACGCTTTGCGCCACGTGTCCGCGCGTCACATCTGCCCGCCGCCGCCCCAGCGACATTCGCTTTTGTCGACGTTCCCATAATGCGGGCCTCCCCCTTTCCAAATTGGAAAAAGTTAAATTAAAAAAATTTTCACCTCTTCGATCCGCAAAGGCGAGGACTATGGGAAAACGGGGAACGGTCCATTCGCAGCTTCGACCTCCCCTCCCCCCTCCCTACAATACGAAAACCAAATGCAGATTTCACCTGCAGTACTGATCAACCATCTGCGATCATAGAGAATCCATCTGCTTCCGAACACGCGGCTTAATTAACAGGCCTACTCTAAAAAAGGGGAACGTTTCGGACAGATCGATAACTATTAATGATATCGTGATTTAATAACCAAATTCTTGTTTTCCCCAGCATATTCTGTAGCGATTACGATTCCTCCTTGTCTGGAGCAACCTAAGACAAAAACTTCCTAAAAAAATCACCCCAAAACAACCACCCCACAGCCATCACCTTTATCAAATTATTGAGTATAATGAGTGGTATGGGCATGCTACCCCTAATATCTCTGTTACCCCAATGGCATGTTGACCAGCATTGCAGCCGTAAGATTTTCCGGAAAAACGTGGAGATGGCCTATTGTAAAAAGGGTTACAATGATGGGTTGTCTCCCAAATCATTCAAAGCATGATGGGTAATTTCCCAAATCGCCCAAATCATGATGGGTAATGAACCAAAAAGCATGATAGGTAATCACTAATCAGTAATCACTAATCACCCACAGATTGGTATAACTCAATCCTGCCTCCTAGTTACTTGAGCTCCCTTCGTTAGTAGCTAAATATGACTTTGATTTGATTTCTTGTTTCGATAGTTTTTCAATCCGTTGATTTCTTTCCCACGGATAACGGAACACGTGGGGCAATTGTCCACTCGTCGGGGCCCCCACACGTGCAATGTGCGACTCTCCCAAAACTGCTCCAAACCGAAAAACGCTCTCACCCTTCACATCTGCATTTCCTCTCCGTACATCTGCACTTAGAACCCCGATCGCAGCTGGGCGAAGACAAGGGGCGGCTTCAAAAACCGCGTCCCCTCCCTCCAGCCAAGGACCCCCGGCGGCCTTATCATTCTCTAAATAGGTACAACGATAACTTTTTTCCTCCAGTCCGACACTTTTTTTTTTTTAAGGGAGCGGATGCCTTTCGATCATCAAATTTTAAAAACAAGCAAAGAGAAGAGTCGAGAAATCCCCACCTGCGACTTAGATCAGCAGAAAAACTCGGGTTTCCCTTTAGTGGCAACTCAGCCGTTTTGATGGCGCCTACTGACCGCTATCGGCGAAAGAAACCCTCCACAGCTCGATTTATATTCGACACGTTGACAGAAAAATAAACAACTTCCTTCTAGACTCGTTGAAAACTTCGAATATCTGGGACAGATAAGAAGAACAAACGAGGCCGCCAATATGCCACAGTGGCTCAAAAAATGGCACGGAATGCATAGAATCGAAAGGCAATATGGTAACAATATGCCAAGCATGATGAATACTTGATAACGACATAGTGGGACAGAACTGGACTTTTTGTTTAAAATGGGAGTTGCGAATACTGCTCTATCGTTGGGTCCTATCAAAAAAGTGTTCTAAGTAAAAGTTCAAGGAAATCAAGCGTAGAATCGATTTCTTTTGTCAAAACATAGGATTCGCGTATAAAATAAGGAAGTTAGGGTCCTTCTGGAGCACCCTGTATGTCGGATCCAAAATTTATTGATGCCAATCGATTCCTCGCTCAAAATTAAGGGGGGTTTGCTTAAATACTTTTTTTCGTGAGGTCATAAGTCTGCCAGATAATCGGCAGATAATGCCATTCCCAAAATGGCACTTCGATTTTCATGTCTTTTTGGTAGAAACGTTCAGAATATGAGTTTGATGCGAAATAATGCCGACGCTCATTGAACTTATGTAGGCCGAAAATCAAGTTGAAATGCTATCATCATAATTTTTTTTTTTTTTTTTTTTTTTTTTTTTTTTTTTTTTTTTCTTCAAAATCCGAGATTTGGGTTAGTAATGTGAGAGGCAGGTGGGTTTTTATTGTATAAAAAGTCTGAGGCCAAAATCAAGGACGACTTCTCGACTCGTCTTTGTTTTTCCCCTTTCAATTTTTTCGTTTATTTTCCCAAAATCGCGGCTTTGGTCATCACCTGCTCGGGATAAATCGTCACCGCCACCTTGAATCAGCCGAAGGTCACATTTTGGCCATTTGCTCATATATAAATATCGGCTTTCGGGTATTTTTTTTAACTTTTCGAAGCCGTCCGGTTTTTGTCTCAGGACCATCCCTGAGAGAGAAAGAAAAAGGGAAATTCTGTTTAGTGTCTAAAATTCGACAGACTCGCCACATGGTCTCGATATATACGAAATGAGAGAAGGGCTTTCCTTCTCAAACACACGTGGCCTTTGATCTTGAACAAGCCATCTTTAGTGAATATTAACCAGAACTTGATTTCCGAAATTACTTTTTTATTCCTCCTTCTGCTTTTTGATTACAGGTGTTCCGGATGTCGGAAGATACACTCTGGCGACTTCACCTGCGTCTTCTTCAGACCAAAGAGCATTTCTAGAGGAAGTTGGACGTGCAGGGACTTCTAAGAGTCTGATTTAACTACCTAAATAACTCGGATATCGAAAAAATTCGATGAAAAAAAGAGATTTTCGGAGCAAACTAGATAAATTGTGCCATCAACATCGATATCAGGTTTACCAACTTAAACGTATCATGAATTTGCTACGATTTCCCTCCCTAGTTTCATTCAATTTGGTTCATAATGAGATGGTTACTAATGCATGATGGTTATGCAGGTACACCAATGCAATGCATGATGGGTAGGTGAGTGTCTTTTCTTATCAAAATGGGTCAAAATCAGGCTAAAAAGTGTCTTATCTTGCCGAAAAAAAGGTTCAAAATCAGACTATAAAGGCCAAAGGGTCTTAAAAAAAAATCTGGCTGAAAAGAGTATTTTCATTTCAAAGAGGGTCAAAATGTGGCTGGAAGGGTTCTTTTCCTGTAGAAAAAGTTCAAAATCAGACTGAAAAGGGTCTTTTATTTTCAAAAAAGGGTCAAATCTGGCTGGAAAGGGTCTTTATTGTCAAAAATTATGCGAAATCTGGCTGAAAAGGGTGCTTTCCTTTAAAAAGGGTCAAAATGCTGCTGGAAGGGGTCTTTTCTTGAAGAAAAAGTTCAAAATAAGGCTGTAAAGGGTTTTTTCCTTTCAAAAACAGTCAAAATCTGGCTGGATTATTTGTTGCAGAAAAATATACGAAATCTCTCTGGAATGGCTCTTTTCTTGTCAAAACAAGGATCACAATTTGGCTACAAAGGGTGTTTCCCCTCTAAAAAAAAGTTCAAAATATGGCTTATTACGTATAGTTGCTGCTATCTATGAGCGTAACCTCAAACTAAACCGTCATGACAGCTGATAAAGTGATAAACTCTGTTATCAACGGTTGTGAGCCAAACATGTGGCCTTGGAAACACTGAAATCACAAAATGACTCAAAATATACCCGATTTGGAAATAAAACGCGATAAATTCACGTTCATTTTGGACATTAAGGATTGGAAACCGTCCGAATTCGACGAGAGACTTCGAAAATCATGGGACGCCAAGATGGACGAGGGGATTTTCCGCTACGATCTCAGAAAAGTCGAGGACGAGAAAACGATCGGTGATAAGAACCGGTTCTTCGTTCAGCTCAATCCTCTCCGCTCGGAAAAACGCCGACGCCCCGAAACCATCCAAAGCCACATTCAGCCTTTCGATCCAGAAAAATTCAACTTCACTAAAATCAAAAGCCGCGAGTTCCTCTTCCAGACTAGAAACGAAGGTGAGGAGCAGCTCCTAAAGTATCTGATCCCTAGAGGAACTTCTAATACGTCATCCATTGTGCATACCCCACTCAATAAGCTCTAACACCCCTAATTTAATCAAAAAGAGGCCCTAAAACCCCTAAACCAATCAATAAAAGAACCTAAAACACTAATCGAATCAAAAAGAGGCCCTAAAACTGATAACTGTTTCCAAAAGAGCCCCTAAAACCACTTATTGAATAAAAAAGACGTCTGAAATCCCTAAACCAAACAAAAGGGTGCTCCAAAGTACCTAATTTGATCAATAATAATCCCTAAAAACCAATAATTTGATAAATAATAATCCCTAAAAACCAATAATTTGATCAAAAAGGACCTAAAGCCCCTAATTTGATCAAAAAGAGGACCCGAAAACCCTAATTTGATCAAAAAGAGGATCCAAAACCCCTAATTTGATCAAAAAAGAGGACCTAAAAACCCATAATTTGATCAAAAAGAGGACCTAAAACGCCTAATTTGATCATAAAGAGGACCTAAAACCCCTAATTTGATCAAAAAGAGGACCTAAAACCCCTAATTTGATCAAAAAAGAGGACCTAAAACGCCTAATTTGATCAAAAAGAGGACCTAAAACGCCTAATTTGATCATAAAGAGGACCTAAAATCCCTAATTTGATCAAAAAGAGGACCTAAAACGCCTAATTTGATCATAAAGAGAACCTAAAACCCCTAATTTGATCAAAAAGAGGATCTAAAACTCCTAATTTGATCATAAAGAGGACCTAAAGCCCCTAATTTGATCATAAAGAGAACCTAAAACCCCTAATTTGATCATAAAGAGAACCTAAAACCCCTAATTTGATCATAAAGAGAACCTAAAACCCCTAATTTGATCAAAAAGGGGACCTAAAACGCCTAATTTGATCATAAAGAGGACCTGAAAAAAAAACCTAATTTGATCAAAAAGAGGACCTTAAGCCCCTAATTTGATCAAAAAGAGGACCTAAAACTCCTTATTTGATCATAAAGAGGACCTAAAACTCCTAATTTGATCATAAAGAGAACCTAAAACCCCTAATTTGATCAAAAAGAGGACCTAAAACCTCTAATTTGATCAAAAAGAGGACCTTAAACTCCTAATTTGTTCAAAAAGAGGACCTAAAACCACGAAACCAATTAAAAAAAGGACCTGAAACCAATCAAAAAGAGGACCTAAAACCCCAATTTAATCAAAAAGAGCACCTAAAACCCCAATTTGATGAAAAAGAGGACCTAAAATATCCAATTCTATTAAAACATAGGCTCTATACCAATCAATAAGAAGCGTGACTCTTGTACTCAAAGATTATCTTTATAGGCAGAAGCCAATCTCCCTCCCTTTTTCAAATTCAACTTTTGTTTTTAGACGGCGAGCATTTTATTGCAATCAACGACAGCCCGTTTGACCGATCACATTCTCTTCTACTGCCTCACCTCCATGACGGAAAAGCGCAAATTTTGTCGATTCCTGCTCTCAAAATGGCACTCCAGGTCATCCTCCTAAGTTCAAGCCCGTAACTTCAAATGAATATTCAAAATTAAATTTTCCAAAAGATTTTTCAGAGTCGGCTTCAACGGCCTTTGCGCTTTCGCATCCATAAATCACCTCCATTTCCATCTTTACTATCTAGAGAAGCAAATGACCCTCGAAACTGTCGTAAGTTCCTTCAGCGGGTCTACCTAATTTACTGACCAGAGAAAAAACGTACTACCGGACAAACTACTGATGAGACCGGGCTCAAATTTGGTAGGAATTCATATTTTGATTGGTAGCACCGATCCTCGAAGAAAATTTTCAAATCGGACTACCTCCGACTATCTCCGCCCCCGGTATTCCGATTTGAAAATTTCCTTCGAGGATCGGTGCTACCAATCAAAAAATGAATTCCTGCCAAATTTCAGCCCGGTCGCATCAGTAGTTTGTCCGGTAGTACGTTTTTTCTCTGGTCAGTAAATTAGAAACGTCCTCCTTCAGCCCTGCTTCTCCATACAATTTTTTTTCAGCCTGTAGAACACCTATCGGGAAATTGCTACTATCAAGATATATTTCCTTCAAAAGGATACGTTTTCCAAGTCAAATCGATTGAAGAAATCGATATTATAGTCAAGTATGATGTGTATTAAGTTAATTATTGTAATTTATTGTCCATTATAGGGATGTGATAAAATTATCGGATTATTTGAACGAAAATAAAATAGCGCACAACTTGTACATAACTCGTGGTACAAGTTTTGAGTCGACGAATTCTAAAATTTATGACGCTTTAAGAATCTATTTGTGGTGCCGGACTCCTTCGTATGGTAAAGAAAAATTTTTCCAGGGGCGGACTGGCCCGGGGGGGGGGGGGACAAATACATAGAGGGTAAATACCCAGGTCCGTTTTTTTTTTTTTTTTTTTTTTTTTTTTTTGGCGTTGCTTTTGCTCAGTGGCTCCCAAACTGGGGGGTGTAAGCTGTCCCCAGGGGGGTGTGGGAAAGCTCAAGATTTAAGATTTTTTTTTTTGTGTGTGTGCAAATATCCCCAAAAATTCGTCAAAAACCTCAAATCAACATTTTTAAAGCCTAATTTTGGTCAAAAAACCTCGAAATCAACAATTATGAAGCCTAATTTTCGTCCAAAAACCTCGAAATCAACATTTTTAAAGCTTAGTTTTGGTCAAAAAACCTCGAAATCAACATTTATGAAGCCTAATTTTCGTCCAAAAACCTCAAAATCAACATTTTAAAAGCTAAATTTCGCCCAAAAAAAAAAAAAAAAAAAAAAAAAAAAAAAAAAAAAAAAACACCTCAAAATCAACGTTTAAGATGCCTAATTTTCGTCCAAAAACCTCAAAATCAACTGTAAATTGACAATTTTTCGTCAAAAACCTCTAAATCATGGTTGTAAGAGCAATTTTTGTCAAAAAAATCTCAAAATCAACGTTTTAAGTGCAATTTCTTTTGTCAAAAACCTCGAAATTAACATTTATAAATGCCTAATTTTCGTCCAAAAACCTCAAAATCAACTTTAAATTGACAATTTTTCGTGAAAAACTTCCAAATCATGATTGTAAGACCAATTTTTGTCAAAAAATTTCAAAATCAACGTTTTAAGTGCAATTTCTTCGGTCAAAAACCTCAAAATCAACATTTATGATGCCTAAATTTCGTCCAAAAACCTCAAAATCAACACTTTTAAAGCCTAATTTTGGTCAAAAAACCTCGAAATCAACTTTTATGAAGCCTAATTTTCGTCCAAAAACCTCAAAATCAACACTTTTAAAGCCAAATTTTTGTCAAAAACCTCAAAATCAACCTTTTTAAAGCCTAATTTTGGTCTAAAAACCTCGAAATCAACATTTATGATGCCTAATTTTCGTCAAAAAACCTCAAAATCAACTTTGGGGGGCGCACTGTGAATAAGTTTGGGAACCTCTGTTTTTGCCTAATATATTTTTCTAAAAGCCAATTTTCTGTTAAAAATCCCCCCCCCCCCATCCGGGCGCCCCCTTAACTGAAAACCCACCCACACCCTAAGGTCCCAGTCCGCCCCTGAATATTTCCAAATGTTTTTTGTGATTTTCGACTTTCTTTTTAGGTTGGAAAGACGTGAGCATCGAGAATCCTGCTCTTTGCGAACTTTTCGGACATTTCTTGATGAAGAGCAGGCAAAATTTCGAGGACGCGAGCGAAGAAAAGATGACCAATTTGTTGGCCGAACTGACGGAAGTTTTCGAGTCGACAAAATCGGGCGTTGAAAAGATTTTCAAATCGGAATAAAGTCTTTTTAAATCCATTTTTTATCCCATTTTCTGGTCAAAATCCACAATTTTAACCCCTAGGATAACCTAAAAATTGAACAGCACATCCATGATCAGGTTTTTACTTAATATTATTTTATTTATATACTAATTGATTACAATATAATAAAAAATAAATAAAATTTTAGGCCTCTATATTAACTTAAGCTGACTAGAAACACAAAAAATCAATAAAAGGTGCCTTAAAAATAAATCTAAACCCTAAATATTGTCTCGTGCTTAGACTACATTTCAGAGGATAAAATATGGACGGAAAACAAAAAAAAAATGAAGGGGGGAAACGTTTTTTGGCAACTAAAAAGGTTTGATATGTAAAAAAACACCCAGGATTGTCGCATTGAGCGAAAAAGTGCAATTGCCCTTGGAATCGTTGTTTTTTAAGACACTTGCAGTACGACAATTTTCCTTTTATGCGATATCACAATACAAAATAAATAATTTATATTATGAAATTAAAAATACTGTTTTCTTTAAATATCACACATTTTATGTAATAGTTATGGGTGGTTCAGAAAAAGGCTCTGTGAAAAAGAAAGGAATAGTTTAGAAATTCGCCACTAGGTTGTGCAACCATTTCTTTACTAACCTGTACAGAGTAACCTTTTTATGAAACACCCTGTTTTTCTTAATGTTTTCAGTCTATTTTCAAAACTATAGCTTCTTCAGGTTTCACCCTGTTAATGATTCGATAAATTATGTACAATATATAAAAGATGTGTGATATTTAGACGGCGTCGCTTTTCTGTATGCTGAGTTTTATGCGGTCATATTGGCAGACACGTTCGGGTATCGAGGCCTGCTCGAGCGGGAGGATCTCGTAGAGGTCAGCGAGTGAGTTTATGAACTGGATTTTGTTCCAGAATTTTGAGCTGACGAAAAGACGAGACATCGTAGCCAAAGCGCGGAGCATGATCGTCGGGTGGACTAGATAAAGCTGCTTGAGCTGCTTGCGGAGTCTTCGATCGATGATCTTGTAGCACCTAAAAATGAAAGTTTTAAGTGATCTGCGCCTGGGGGTGGAAAAAACAAGGTATTGAAACCCGTGCCGTTTGCCTTAGGAGGATTCAAAGGCGAATGTTTTTCGGTTTTTCGCCAATATCTCAAAAACCGTAGGTCGTAGACAAAAAAATTTTAAGCACAAAATTAAAGCTTATTAAATTAGCTACAATTTTGAACTAAACGAATTTTTTGTAGGACCAAACGTATCTGAACTACGAGGTAACTAATAAAAAAAAGTTCAGAACTGAAACCCGTGCCGTTTGGCTTAGGAGCAGTTAAAGGCGATTTTTTTTTCGGTTTTTCGCCAATATCTCAAAAACCGTAGGTTGTAGACGAAAAAATTTTAAGCACAAAATTAAAGCTTATTAAATTAGCTACAATTTTGAACTAAACGAATTTTTTTGTAGGACCAAACGTATCTGAACTACGAGGCAACAAAAAAAGAGATTTTTAATTTCGACAACTTTTTGATTAGATGAAGTTTGCCCTCCTTCAGAGGTCAAAATACCTTCATTTTCTTATGAAAGGTTTTTCTTACTTTTTAATCCACCCAAAAGTGGGGATGCAATTTTTGGGAGCGCCGCCATGTAGGTACACAAGGAGGTAGTCATCGGTAACAAGTTCGTCTAGCGTGACTAATATGTAAGAGGAAAGATTGTCCATAACGTAGTTGTAGTCAGCACGGCTTCTGTCAGGAAGGAAGCATGCGGAGATGACAATGATGGCATTTCGTGATCCAGCATTCAGATAGCCGCCATGCGACAAAACACGTTTGTACGGCTCTATCACTTTCATGTCTATCCTCCGCTCTGTCCCGCCTAGATCGACGCTTTTCCATGACCTGATGTCTTCACGTTCTTCTTCTGCTGTGTACTCGGATATTGGCTCTACTGAATCAAGTTGCTCCAATATCGAGGTCTCGATTTCGTCATCCGAGTCAAACCTGGAATCGCTAAAACGGTGATTAGCGATATTTCAGAATGAAGACTTACCCTTGGCTGAGCGTATCTTCGAAGTCTGAGACCTCTTCGGGTGGTAGCCGCCTTGGAATGATAAGCCTCTTGCGTCCGGTCCCTTTCTGAAGTCTGCAGTCCTGATTGTCCGGACTCAAGACCGCCTGATAGAGCGATTTGTCGTCTTCGGGATCTGATAAATCAGGAGAAATGACGTCTCCGGGAATCTCGGAGGGGCCTTCCAAAACAACATCGTTCACCTCAAGTACGCTCTCGGGTGAAGAATCTTCGCTGTCCAACGGATGACGAAGAACTGTCCGAGATTCTATACCGTTCACGATTATCTTTTCCATTTTTCCTAGATGACACCAAAACAGAAAACTAGAACCTTATCAGTCGGAAAACATTTTTTATCAACGCCTCTTTAAAGAACAGCTAACAAAGATCAGTTACTTAATAGCAGCTACTTCTGCTGCAGCATCCTCATGAGTGCCACCTTCAGGATTGCCAGATTATTCGCAAAAAGTAGCCCAATTTGCGATAAATCATCTAAATTGGCAACACTGTTTAGAGCCCAAACTTGTAGGATTGCAAGGTCGCCAGGTTAGGAACCGAAAAGTAGCCCAAATTGCGATATATCGCCCAAAATGGCAAAACTTGTAGGATTGCAAGGTTGCCAGATTAGGCCCCAAAAAGTAGCCCAATTTGCGATAAATCACCTAAATTGGCAACACTGTTAAGAGCCCAAACTCGTAGGATTGCAAGGTTGCCAGATTAGGCCCAAAAATAGCCCAATTTGTGATAAATCGCCCAAACTGGCAACACTGTTGTGAACCCAAACTTCCAGGGTTGCTAAATTAGGCCCCAAAAAGTAGCCCAATTTGCGACAAATCACCTAAATTGGCAACACTGTTAAGAGCCCAAACTCGTAGGATTGCAAGGTTGCCAGATTAGGCCCTAAAATAGGCCAATTTGTGATAAATCGCCCAAACTGGCAACACTGTTGTGAGCCCAAACTTCCAGGGTTGCTAGATTAGGCCCCAAAAAGTAGCCCAATTTGCGATAAATCACCTAAATTGGCAACACTGTCAAGAGCCCAAACTTGTAGGATTGCAAGGTTGCCAGGTTAGGAACCGAAAAGTAGCCCAATTTGCGATACATATATCGCCCAAAGTGGCAATACTTGTAGGATTGCAAGGTTGCCAGATTAGGCCCAAAAATAGCCCAATTTGTGATAAATCGCCCAAACTGGCAACACTGTTATAAGCCCAAACTTCCAGGGTTGCAAGATTAGGCCCCAAAAAGTAGCCCAATTTGCTATATGTCGCCCAAACTGGCAACATTGCTCACCTTACACCTAGCAACCCACGCTTTCTTATAAAATTTTTTAAAACAAAAACATCAATGGAACCGCTACGGATCAGATACTTTTTTCTTAGTTCACAACCTGTCACGTTGTAACCACTATCACAACTGTAACCTCTCAATAAAGATTTTTCAAAAACAAACTGAAAAATACGTTCGAGCAAGTTTAAAACATAAAAAGTTACAGCACTAACCCACCTACTAAGCTCAGTAAGTACTATGCCATGACATGTATGACGTGCTCCCTGCTTCATGAAAGTTAATGTTTGGATCTTTGCTTACAGTATTAAGATGCTGAAGAGAAGATCGGCTTGAGCACCAAATGCTGAGGATAGTCGAAGTTTGTTGAGGAACCTCGCCGCTATGGGTTAGAAACCTGTCGACCATGCCAGGCTGCTCTTATACTGGATGCTCCAATTCTACGAACCAAACGCCCGATTTGAAACGGAGGTATTTCCCTAAAGAGAGACATCTGCAAGAAATATGGGCAAAGAATATCGGAAAAATAGGACTCCTAGTTTACGACCCAGAAAAATTGGAGAAGCGCTTCGTATGCGATTCTCATTTCAAAAGCGGCGAAGACGTTCCGATGACAATCTTACAACAAATGGACTTGGAAAGAGCGAAGTCACTCCATTTGGCCTTCAATGTCGAAAAGACGACAAAATTTTATTTGAAACCGAAGAAAGTCATCAATGAAGTCGCAATCGAGGAAATTGAGGAGGAAATTTATAGCATTGTAGATGAACAACCGATTGATGACAATTTGCCCAATTCACCCGAAAACGAAAGCTCCAATTTGCCCGATTTACCCAAAAACGAAAGCTCCAATTTGCCCGATATACCCGACAACCAAAGCTCCACTTCTGCTCCTTCAACTCGACCCTCCAAACCCTGTTACCCGGTGGACTCCTCTTGCCATAGAGCAGGAAACCGATGTGTTTATCCAGGCTGTGGAAACTCCAGGTACAAAACTCCAGGTTTAAGGGTGACCCGTTTTCCAAAAGACCGAGCTAGGCAGTTAAAATGGATCGAAAACATCGGAAATCTAGAGCTTCTTAAACTAAGACCTGAAAGTGTACCAACTAAAGTTCTCTGCTGTTCTCATTTTAGAAGTAAAGATTTCTACGCGCCCTACAGACTCAGACTTCGCCATTTGGCCACACCGATTCATTTCTTGGACACCGCCGAAGAAGAGCCTGAAAAAGACCGTGCTCCTGAAAATCAGGATGTCAGCACACCATCTAATGACAGTGTAAGATCTGGACTATCTGGAGGCTGCTGTGTTTATTTGAATTGTGGAAACTCGAGAAAGAAAACGAATGGATTGCAAATGTTCGGGTTCCCTGAAGGCCGAGCATTGCAGCTCAGATGGATTGAAAACATCGGAAATCCGGATCTCATAGATCTTCCATACGATTCTCTCCGAAATAAAAGCGTCTGTGCTAATCATTTCGATCCTAAATACTTTCTTGCGTCTGGTAAAATGGTCGACTTCGCCATACCGATTCATTATAATAAAATTAAGAATAACGTCGCTCTATCGAAGTCATTTAATTGCTATTCCAAGCCGCTCGAAAATGAAGTTCATGAATCTGCTAAAAAGGATGAAAATTGCCTTCCCATTGACCAATATTTTGCTGTCAAAGATCATTTAACCCAATGTGCCTACTATGGTTGTAATGATACAATTTTTAGCGTTCCCGGATTGCTCAGGTTTCCCAAGGCTCGAAGTTCACAGTTGGAATGGATCAGAAATTGTGGCACTCTAAATCTATTGAAACTTGAACCTGAATATTTAGAAAAGTGTTTCGTCTGTATTTCTCATTTTGATTGGGTGCCTGGCAAGAAGTTTGAAGGCGCTATACCCATTCGAAATAGCCTTTCTGAGCCGGTTCAAAACTCAAAAGACGATTTTGCTGTGAACGTTACCAAGACAATGAAGTGCTATTCGAAACCCCCAAAAGTAGTCAGCGAAATCATAATTGATGAGGTTGAGAATGCAGAAACGTTGGTTCCTTTCTCAGGCAATGAAGAAGTCAACGAAATCGTTATTGATGACAGTGCGAATGCTGAAAAATTGATTCCTTGTGGCGATGAGGGAGTCGAAGAAGTCATAATTGATTGTAGTGAGAATGCAGACACATCCATTCCTTTAGACAATGAGGGAGTCAACAAGATCGATGATAGTACAAAAATGTCAATTCCTTTGTCAGAGGAAGGATTGCGTTCACTATTGGAGAATGCAATGGAATCATTGGATGAAGAGGAAGAAACACTTGAGAGCCATGGCGAGCACAAGGAAGAACCTTTGCAGAATACAAAAGAGCCATGTAATACCATCAAGGAAACACATCAATTAAGTGAAGGACAGACAGAAGAAACAGTTGACCAGTTGCTGACCGTGGAAGAGCTATGGCAGACTATGGATGAGCTTTTGGATACGACGAAAGACCCACTAGAGGTAAACAAACCTCTGCAGAACATAAACGATCCACTGGAGACAATGGACGAATCGTTGCTAAGCAGAAAAGAGCCATGCGAAACTGCAGAACCTAATGTGTTAGGAACAATTTGGCAAATTGAGTCTTATTCTGAAACCGTCGATTTAGAAACCGATGCCGCCGAAACCATCGATGCTGAACCTGTTGAAGCAATGCCGCCGCCGCCAAAGAGAAGGCGCATGTACAGACTAAGCAGATACAACTGCTCAAGATGTTTAGAACTTAACTCCAGTGGAAACAAAGTCCAAAAGGAGTTAAGCAAAGCAGCTTCTACGATCTGCCAGTTGAGGAAAAGAATTATAGCTTACCAAGAGCAATCGAAATCGGCCAAAGCTTTAATCGAAAGCCAAGAATTCAATGAAATCAACCAGGAAAAACACTCTCTGCCACAGAAATCGCCCAAAACTAAAAAGAGACGAAAATCCAACAAAGTGAACAGCTACATTTCTCAGCCAAAAATCGAATTACTATTATGACCGTTCTCTGCATCTTTTTTGTATGTATTTTTTGTATGTACATTGTATATAAAGGAGATATTTTCTAACAAAAACAAATCCTTTTCAATAATGCCTTCGTTTTATCCTGGTTGCAATCTTGAGTGATTCAATCCGAACCTCTGAATCCCCCGAAGTTGGGACCGGGCTTGGGAGTTAAAGCGCTAATATGGAGTAGCTACGGATATTGAGAGACCATTAGGATATGTATATAATTTTTATGCTATGGATATGGTTCATGGTTGACAAGGGATGTATGGTTAATCATTGTATTGGTCTATTTGCGCCTCCACGGGTCATACTTTCTTCTTGGTGGCCCTTCCGCGATTTCTGTTCCTTAATTTCCTTTCTCTCATAAGTTTGGTTTTTTTGTTTTCTTCACGTTTCATAATATAAAATAAAGAGGTTTTTTTCCATATTAGTCTAGCTTTCAAACGAATAATCACATTTCTATCGAAATCTTTGGATTTATGTTGGCTCTCCTTGTACGCTCGTTTCAAGATAACCAGCGTAACCTTCCAATAATTTAAAATCGCAACGTGACTTCAGTTTTAACATTAAAATGCATAAATATTGAATATTTTATTAAAATGGACACAAAATCTCCTTTAGAATGTTCAGGGTTTAAAGGTGAGTTTTATTTCTTAATTTGTTCCGTTTAAAATGGCATTTTTGCAGTGGTCAAGTTGAAAGTGACCGAAGAATCAGAGATCGTCCATCATGTTTTTATGAAGGAACATTCCGTCCGGGAAATCTGCGACGAGAAGCCAGTCGGTCGGACGCTTTTTATACTTGGGACTCCACCTTTTGTTACCCAGGTAGGTCATAAGTCGACGTCAGTGTGTCACTTGTGTAGGGCGTCACATTTTGATGGAATACGCTGTTTTCAGGAGGCTTACATTAATGCCTTTGAAAGTTTCGGTCCTGTCGAAAATGTCTTTTTTCAACCTTGCCCTTCAGCGAGTTCCCCGCCGAAAGAAACTTCCGAATTTTTCATCGATCATCCCGAAGTCAAAGTAAGATACCATTCCTTAAGATAAAAGGTTCATAGGGTCATAATGACCCCTTTCTCTAGTGTCAAAATGACTGATTTTTGATCGTTTCAGGGTTTTAAAGTGGCCTACGTTGTATTTAAAACGGATGCCGCTTTGAACAAATTGCTTCTTTCCAATTTTGAAAAGCCGTTGATCCTCTCGAGTGATGAAAAACCTCTGGAAAGCGGACTGTCAAGTAATTTAAAAAAAAAAATTTTCGATTTTATTTTATTTTTTTTATTTTTATTTTTTTTTTTTTAGAGTTCTGTGAGGATTATAACAAACAGTTTGTGGACGTGGATCGTATGAATGCAGAAATCGAGGAGTACATGAATAAATATGACATGGAGGTCGAAGAAAAAGAGAAGAAGGAGAAAGAAGCAATGGAACCCGATGAAGACGGTTGGGTCAAAGTTACCAGAAAGTAAGTAACGATTTTTGGGTCAAAATGACCCCTCATGGATTTGTATTAGAAAAAGCATAAATCAATTGTGTGAAACGATTTGATGATATCCAAAAACTAGAATAGAGGGTCACAAAGACCCCTTGAAGTATCATGGCCTGTTGATTTTTTAAATATTGAGAGTCCTGATCAATTACTTTTCCAAAACCAATAGTTCTGGGGTCTAAATGACCCATCATGCACAAGTGTTTAATAATTAAAGTAAATGGGTTTTAGGGTCAAAATGACCCCTGATGAATGCATAAATCTATTGTGTAGAGTTGAAAATTTGATGAGATCCACAAACTATTAGAATTGGGGTCACAAAGACCCCTTGATCTATTATGGGCTGTTGATCTATAACTCTTTGAATATTGAGAGTCCCTGAACATTAACTTTTCCAAAATCAATAGTTCTTGGGTCTCATTGACCCTTCATGCACAAGTGTTCAATAACCTAAGTAAACGTTATTTAGGGTCAAAATGACCCCCGATGGACTTGTATGGGGGTCATTTTGACCCCTAACTGACTTGTATTAGAGAAGGCATAAATCGATAGTGGAAAATTTGATGGGATCCACAAACTATCAAAATAAGAGGGTCACAAAGACCCCTTGATCTATAATGTGCTGTTGATCTATAATTTTGTAAGTTTTGCGAGTCCTGAACAAGAACTTTTCCAAAATCTATAGTTCTTGGGTCTCATTGACCCCTCATGCACAAGTGTTCAATAACCAAAGTAAATATTTGGCCAAAATGTTCTTTGATCACCAAGTTTCCTTTGATTGAAAGGAAAAAATGACCTACCTATGTTCCCCGTGGGTCAAGATGACCCTTGTTTCACCGTAGGTCAAGATGACCCATGTTTCCCCGTGGGTCTAGATGACCCATGTTTCCCCGTGTGTCAAGACGACCCACGGGTCAAAACGACCCACGGTTCCCCACGGGTCAAAACGACCCACGGTTCCCCATGGGTCAAAACGACCCATGTTCCCCACGGGGTCAAAATGACCCATGCTTACCCATGGGTCAAAATGACCCATGACTTTATTTTCTTAAAACAAAAGTTTAGAGGATGAAAGAAAATACCCATTGATCTCATATTTTTGTTATTTTTCAGAGGAAGGCGACCAGGTTTCGCTCGAAAAGAGGCCGTCCACAACAAAATCATGAAACGCGAGGATAAAAAACGTTCGAAAAAACAACTCCTCAACTTCTACCGTTTTCAAATCCGACAGAACAAAATGGACCGTAAGTACAATCTCTCATAATTCTCACAATCCATCATGGAGTGAATCAATTCTAATCAAAAAACATTCAATTATTCCTTAGATTTGGTCAAAATGAGAGAGAAGTTTGAGGAAGACAAGAAAAAAATCGAAGTCATGAAGCAGAGTCGGAAATTTAAGCCGTTGTAAAGGGAACTTCCATTCAAACCCCTGTATTTTATCTCCCTATTTTATTTTAAATAAATCTTTTATTATAAAAAAAACCTCTTTCCTCTGGAAATCCGCCAAAAAATTTAAAAATCCAGTATTTAGTCCACAGAACACTTTAAAAAAGGCGTGGAATACTGAATACCTATACATAGTGCAATATCGAATAACTAATAATAGACGCCACACAGGGAAAAAAAAAAAAAAAAAAAAAAAACTTAAATAAAAAAAGCACCCTGAAAATTTCAACTTAATCAATCAAGGAGCCGAATTATAACGTGAATTGCCAACTTTTAGCTCTGCTTGGTTCAGGCATCACCTTTGCTTTGAGTCCTTTACCCTTGATCTTGTCTCACTCTATTTGGAATGACTAATTGTTATATAAATAGTAGAAAATCCGTCACTTCTACCTTATTATTTAATCTCAAACCAGTTTAGTATGACATTATTTTCTAGAATTTTAACCCAGTTTTTTAATATTCTTATCTTCCTGTATTGGTGAAAGGAGGGATTATCCAAAAGGGCAAATACGTGATATTTGATTGGGTTTTGTTTACATGAGTTTAAAAAGAGAGAGAAAAAAAAATTATTTCTCAATTTGAAATTGAGACCAGGCAAGAAACGAGTCCACGATGATTTTGCAATTTGAAGGTGGAGCCCATAAAAAAACGTCGACAATGGTCAAGCAAATTGTATTTTTAACTCTTTTTACGATTTTATCTTGGGTTTTCTTGTAGATCTTTGTCTCTTTCATTGTTCAAACTGTGGAATCCAGGGTTGCTAAATTCAGCTAGATAACATAGTGGGGGGGGGGGTATGTTGGCAAACCTTTTTGAATTTTATTTCCATTCTACTTCTTCAGTTTAGCCAACTGAGTCATAGTTGACTGCTCCATAGACCATGGAGATATTAAAACACGTGTAATAGCTCCATGACTACAGTCTGGCCAACGTTTTACCAAATTCCCTCAAAGTACGTAATTTTACTCAGTGTTGCCATTTTCACGAATTTTTATATCAGTTTTCTGTGGTTTTTACATTAGTAGTTAATTAAATCGTCAATGTTGCCAACCTAAGGCTGAAGTTTCCATTGTGCATATAAGAGTTTTAATTATCGAGGAAAACCTTCAAGCAAAACCAATTTTACCAACCAAACAATCATCATTCATAAATCATGAAGTTTAGTTTTCTAACGTAAGAAAATGTTGCCAACATTAATTTCTTTGCCATTAATGCAACCAATTAGTTTTCAATGTTGCCAACCTAATTCGACATAAAAAAAGTGATTGTTGGACAAAATTTTTGCTTTAGAACGCTTTCAATGTTGCTAACTTAAGCTTCACCTCTTTAGATATGCAATTCTTAAGTTTTACTATCGTTACCATTTCGAAACCAACGTTTTCAATGTTGCCAACCTAAAGTTGACTTAACCGTATTTCTCTCATTAAAAATTGATTGTTGGTCACATTTTT
This sequence comes from Orius laevigatus, assembly GCA_018703685.1. Lineage (NCBI taxonomy): Eukaryota > Metazoa > Arthropoda > Insecta > Hemiptera > Anthocoridae > Orius > Orius laevigatus. The sequence goes on from JAGWEN010000281.1 coordinate 49,127, forward strand.
TGCTTTAAAACTCTTTCAATGCTGCCAACTTGAGCTTCAGCACTTTGGATATGTGTTTTACCCATGTTTTACTAACGTAACCATTCCTGAACCAACGTTTTCAATGTTGCCAACCTTTTGGCTCGCTCGTTTTCCCCTCATAATTTGAGAAAAGTGGTTAGTCAATTTTTTTGCCTTAGAATGCTTTCAATGTTGCCAACTTAAGATTGAGTACTCTTTTGGGTTGTGGTTAATTAAAAAGAAGAGAATTTTTATATACAATTATTTATTTCGGAATTATAAATAAATTTTGGCATAGTTTCGAAAGAGTTAATTGCTTTAGAGGAGAGAGGTATAAAAATTTGGTCATAAAAAAGACTTAATGATGGTATCCGTATCCTCCGAGTCCGAGTCCGTGTCCGAGACCGAGGCCATGTCCGTAGGAAGCGACGGCGACGGGGGCGGCGTGGGCGACGGCGATCGGGGCGGCGTGGACGACCGGAGCGTGGGCGACGGCGACCGGGGCGGATTTGACGACCGGGACGGAATCGTGGACGACCCTGTAGGTGTTAGCGTAGGAGGTGGCGACCGGGGCGTGGGCGACGGCGACCGGGGCGTGAGCGACGGCGACAGGGGCGTGGGCGAGCGCGATCGGAGCGGCGTGGACGACCGGAGCAGCGTGGCCGTAGGCGAGGCCACCGTGGGCGTAAGGGGCTCCGATGATACCGGCCGAAGCGGCGGCGAAAAGGAGGGAAAGGGTTGCCAACTGTAATCAAACAAAAAGAAACAATTAGAATGACACTACCCCTTGCTATAGTGAATATTATCGTACTTATTATAGACCCTAGACTACACTCGCGTCTTATACTTCCATGATTATGCTATCTGGAGCTGGTTGCCTTAGTAACAGTGCAGTTTATAGAACGCTACGCTAGAGCTCAATACTTAATCACCACCCCTTGCTACAGATCCCTCAGAATCCCTTGTCAACGCTTCTTTTCTCGTTACTACGGCGCTTATGAGCTGGTTGCTATGGTTACAACGAACTTAATAGACGCTCAACTCCACAGAAATACTAAGAAATCATGGTTTTCAAAAAAAGTTTTTCAGCTCTCGCGTCTTTTAAATGACGTTGACCTTTATGACGTGTGGGGTTCACACAAAAAGTGAACCGTGTCGTAATCCAAGGCGTAATCCCAACCTTGACCCGCATAACTTAATTTCAACCCATAATAAACGATAAAAATAATAAAAAACTTCACAAACAACATCTTAAAGAACGATGTCTTCTTAATGTGACGTTTGGACGCTCGCCGTGTTCACAAAATCACAAAATTCACAGGAAAAGAAGCTTTTTTTGAAATATCTCAGAATACTTACAAGTTTGTACATTTTTGATGTCTGTTGGAAACTGACTGATAGCGCCTTCTGGACGCCCGGAGGCTTTTATACTCCTGAGTCTTGGTCCCCTTCACCCGCCTTTGGAGGGGTCTTCGCCTCAAGAGGGAGGCAATAACAACGGCGACGACAAAAAAATCACATTTAAAATAGGAAAATAGGGTGGATACGTCAGAAAATCGATACAAGGTGAACCGTAACTGAATCTGGGTATAGGATACGCCTTCTAGGACGTCTTAGATGAAAGGGAAACCTTTTTTTTATGCATTAATTAAAGCGTTTAACGTTGCGTTTAGCATGAAACAAGAAGTAAAAAACAACCTTTAGATTGTTATATTGAAGTAATTATGTATTTATAATGTAATTTTTCTTTATTATTTTAGTCCTAAAGGAGTCCTTGAAAGTCCCTTTCATGATCTAGATTTTGTCTTGCATGTCCCTACTTCTCTTTCTACGAAGGGAAGACTGTTTCTGGAAGGGAGATTAGCTTCTGCGTTACGAAAGTTGCCCACCATCCCTGAAAACATTACCCACCCTTGGGAATATAAAAAAGTCTTTAAATGCTTAAGTGGCCATTTTATCGGGAAAAAAAATCTAGATTTAAGGGCCACTAGTGTTCAAAAAAACGATCAAAAATCAAGCTAAAAAGATCCTTTTTTTGTCGTGAAGGAAAAAATATAGCTAAAATGATCCCAAATGTCCAAAAATCGAGGTAAAAATGGCACTAGTGTCAAAAAAAAGATCAAAAATCTGCTTAAAAGGACCCCTAGTGCCCAAGAAAGGTCGAAAATCAAGCTAAAAAGAGCCCTTTTCGTCACAATGAACCAACAACTAGTAAAAAGGGCCCTTTGTGTCCAAAAACCTAGCTAAAAAGGGCCCCTAGTGTCCATAAAGGATCAAAATTCAAGCTTAAAGGGCCCCTAATGTTTAAAAAAGATCAAAATCCTAGCTAAAAAGGGTCCCCGTGTCTAAAAAGGATCAAAATTCAAGCTAATGAGACCCTAATGTCAAAATTCAAGCTAAAAGGGCCCCTAGTGTCTAAAAAAGATCAAAAACCTAGCTGAAAAGGGTCCCTAATGTCCAAAAATGATCAAAAATCAAACTAAAAAGGGCCCCGTCGTGCCCAAAAAAAGATCGAAATCGGGATGACCGGCCCTGCACTATCCTTTCGGGAATTTCCCGATCTCCCAGTGAGCCTAAACGACTCTGCTAGAGAATTTGGGAATTTCACAACACCAGATACACCCCAACAACCTCCCCCCACTACATTCCACCACCTCCCACTACGTTCCCATCACCTTTCCTTCTCTTCTCGACCATCCCTCCCACCACACCTTTCCTTACCACCTAAGACCGGTAAGACCCTGACGTTCGGGGGAGGGTCGAGGAGGTGACGGATGATTCAGGTAGGGCTTATTTATAGTTAGTGGAGAGATCTGTAGAGCCCCGACTTTTCTCAAAAAGTTATTAAGTTATTCCTCCTCCATACCGGAACAGTAGATTAGTAGATAGCTACAGATGGGGTTGATGTGCCATATGGAGCAGCCAATAATTTCAGGAGGGTAGGGGAGGTGATGGGAGAGTTGTGGAATTGGGGGGGGGGTAGAGGTTCTTTGGTGTTATGGAGCCACGAATTTTGGGGAATTTTGATTATTTTTCTCGTTACTCTAAGCTTGGCGAACTTTCATCCCTAATTGTGATCATTTCCCGAGTTCCTATTCCGTACAAAGGCATTCCTGATAAAGGCCATAGTACCCATAGAAAATAATTGAGTCTATTCTCTATATCGATTCTGTTCACGATAGGTATTCTAATTTTAATTAATGATACTCGTTATTTAGGATCAACGGGTTTTCGTTGCTTCATTACGCGCTGTTTCGGATTGCAAGGACAGTAGGACATGTACTAGGACTATCCTCTCACTGAGACAACTCGTTTCTCTCCTTGATACACTTTATAACCTTCTACTTAATCAGGTTCGATTAATAAAAAAAAATCTATGAACGACATGCTCGAAATTTCACGCGATGAGTGAAATTGAAGTTGGCCATTATGTGAAATAAGGGGGGCCATTAAAAGTTGCATAAGAAAACTAGTTTTTTTTTTATTTCGAAGCTTTTTTCTTTCGCTAGTCCCGTTTGGTGGTGCGACCCCAAACTTGTATGCATCTCTAGCGTTCAAGGTCAGCAATCACTTTCACCCGGTTTTTTATGGACATCTATTTGCATTTCGGGCCAAAATGAGGGCAAAGACTTCCTCTAGTGATGCCAGTCTGATATCTTTAGGGTTTTCTTAACTTTTTCGTTTTACAAATGACACATTCGCCGTAGTTTATGAGGAAGTCCATACTTGATTCTTACACAACCCTACGATGAATAGTGGTTTTAATATAAAAAAAACACATAAATGATTGATAGTCCACGAGTTCCAGAACGGACGTTATGATGAAACCCCCGGTTGAAAGACAGCTCCTGGTCGAGATCACGACGTCTAAACGCCCTCGTTTTATTTCGTAAATAAAAGGAAAAAACACACAAGACCTACATAGCCATTACACGCGATTTGAAGGTTTTGGTCCTCCTGTGCACGAATGGACATCTTCAAATTGGACGCAAAACGGAGAAAAAAAGGATCGTGGTTAACCTTCTGTGACCCTTTCCACAAAAGAGTAATTATAGCAATGCATACAGAGGTTGATTCCTCCGTATACGTAAAATCCTTGGACGGTCTCACGACTTGGACAACGTGACTTAATCGCGCAAATTTTCTGGTTGATTCAAGCGTTTTCATAATAAGGGCGGAAACTATGAAGGGTTGCCGGGTGTACGCACAAGAGAACGTTTATTTTGTGGCACGAATTCGTTCACCAACTCGATAGAGTAACACCCCAAGACGAGTGACCTCTCTGCCATATTCCATAAGCAACGGTAGATGGCTCGAAATTCACCATGCCATGAGGGATGACTGCTTCCTGTGGAATGTCTGAGACGTGTCATTTCTCCAAGAAGTTCCATTCCCTTACTATAAATGGATGTTTCCGCCATATGCCATGAGCACCGAGTTTCTGCAGTGCATCTCTCTATCAACGACCTCGTTCACCAATTCGAGGCATTCCCATCCTTGTTGACTTCTTGCTGCGGTAAGAAATGCGACAGTAGAAGTGGCACGACTTTGTTCACTAAGAAGCAGTCCGATGCCATGATGGATTCTTGCCGCCAAATGCAAGGATATGTCTGTGGCACGACTTTGCTCACCAAAAAGCAGCATCCAGGATTTCTTGTTGCGTAAATCAAACGGCTTTGTACTTTAAGTTCATAGACTCTTAATGACCAAGATAACTGGACGCTTGTCGGGAGGCACGACTTGGACACCATCCAAGGCGTTCATAGTTGCAATCCTCCTGCAAAGAGAAAAATAAAAAAATCCTGTTATATAACACGAGGTTAAGGTGAGTTAGTAGGCGTGGTTGAACCACCATAAACGGTCCAGCTATTCTTACAGAGATCGGAAGACGTTAATTAAACGCAGATGCCCTATTTTTCCCTCAGCATCTTGGAATACTTCATTATTTACCTACATATTAAATGATCAAATGCGTCTTTTGTTTCTTCTTAGCTAATATTTTCTTCCTACACAAACTCGTGATAGATAAATCACGATCTTTTATATCCTCTATAAAATTGTAGAAATGCGTCAGAAATTGGAAAGGTAAGCAATAAGTATTGACTTCCTTCTGTTTTTGGAAAGGACCCTAGTATCCTCTCAATGCATTGGAACCGACCCTTTTTGTGAACGAATTGTCTGCTACATTGGAAAGCAGAATGACGAGTAGGGGCTGCCTACATTAGTGAAGCAGATGATGACATCGATCGCACATAATTTCCGCTCTGATTTAGAGTTGATCAGCCTGCGATTATCGTGAGGACATCACGGGGCGAGTTTTATTGCCATGTAACGCTCATTAACATACGGCTTCAAATGTTTGATTCATCGAATATCGTATTTGATCTTCTAGTTAGTATTCCGAAGCTTCAACTCATTGTCAGTAAACGTTCTCTTGTGAGAATGTTGCCCAATTCAGGAAACGGCTCGGTAATTGCGACCTCTTAAAATATAAGGCTTCCAAGTTAGCATTATTAGTAAATGGTAGTTCCCTCAGGTTCTTGTGACGAAATTGGTTCGACACGTAGGGTCTTTGAACTCCTGAGGGCGTCCGTCGGGTTCTTCGCTTTCCCACAGGCTCACGAACAATCGAGGCGCTGAAAAGGGTTGAGCAACCTTCACGTAAATCAATCGTGGAACCTTTTTTTTCATTCGTGGAATTTTTTAATAGAAAGATAAATAATAATTATGATCTGGAGAGAGAGAAAGAAGAAAAAAAAAATATTGCGAGATCTGGCAATCACCTTGGCGAACGTTTTAATGCAGGTGACCTCAATTGCAAGAACTGGTCGGATTCTCCATTTGAAGAAAGGAATTCTAATTTTATGACTTTAAATCGTATTTTTTGGTGCCCTTTACGCCAAAGTCGAAATTTTGCTTGATTTTGTACATATCAACCATTGCAGACACTCCACCTACATACGTGTCAATGGTTTTTTTTTTTTTTTTCTTTTGTTTAATGACGTGAAAACATAGGTAGTTTGTCCTATTTGGGCCAGTTTCATAAGTTCCATTTATGTATTCTACGAGCAAAAAACTTTTTTCCGTCTCTTTTAATGACACTGGCTTCTCGGGGCTCTCACGTCTACCCGAGCACGTCCTCGTAGTTAACAGGTTGACGTTTCACTTCGACAAAAACGGATCGAAAGGTGCAACTTTTAAAATAAGGACTAATTCGTCCCATTAGGAGACAATTCGGGCGTCCTCCAAGGCCTAGGTCGCTTTATCCCTCTCTGCGGCAAGGATTTCGAAAGGTACCAATCAACCATGAAGACAGAACAATGAAATGTGTGCGGAGAATGCGGTTTTTACGTCTTTGAAAAGGGGAATATTGAAAATATTAATTTAAGTTTAATTTGTTTCTCCTTGCTCGCTTTATTGACACAAAATACAGGCACTCGTCCTCGGGTTGTTCAATTGACCCAATCACCAAATTTCAAAGAGCTGTAGCTCGGCAACTCTATCGGAGATGATAGCGCAGCTACTGTCGTACAAAGGGATTACCTAGCTAGTTTCATATCTTTGGCAGTAGGTTGCGGTGGTTCCATGCATACCAGGACATTGGTGAGAGCAACCTACTATCGACAGACAAAGACTATCGATGAGCGATCTATTTTATTAGATATTGTCACCTGTTTTAACATGTGATGTTTTATTTGCAAAAATTTTCAATCGTACATTAAAAATTTAGTTTATTGTGCCGAAAGAGAGAGTAGTTCCGGAAATTTGGGGACGGAAAAAAGGGACAAGGAAAGCGTCAGTTGTCCAATTGGCAAAGCAGAGCGGCCCCTCTGAGAATCCAATGGTCCGGTGTGTCGGAGGGCGCCGTCTCCAGAAGAATTGGCAGAACGAAGTTGGTCGAATGTCCGGTCGTCGAAAGCGTACCACGGCGAGCCGACGTCCGATAAAGCGGGCAAGCGTATCGACCCCTCACCGCGAGCTCCTTTTTATGACACGGCTTCATCCACAACGACGGCAAACTCTCCCAGAGCACTTTCGGAAACTGCTCCGCCAAATTGCGTCTGTAAAAATATAATAAAAATTAAAATAAAATCAAGTGTTTTTTTTATATTATTATTACCTTTGTTCGTCCCATCTTGCTCCGTCGAGAAAAAGTCCAGAAACTACAACCCCGATGTCGACAACTCTTTCATTCTGTACGACCTCAAAATCGAAAGTTAGCAAATCGATCGAAATCCTCGTCTTCCTAGCATAGTTTTGCATCGCCCCCGTCAAAAAGCCTTGCGTGAAAAAGAACCCAGAGATCCAAAACTCTGCAGGTTGTCCTTCTTCAAACCATTTCTACAAAAAACCCTTTCAGTACGCTCCCATCTTTTCTTTCTTTACCTTTAAAAACTCGACGCGTTCACGAAGATCGCTCACGTACGGTCCCAAAGGCTTCAAACTTGGATACGAAAACTTGCTCCATTCGCCAGGAACGCGAGAAATCAAAAGGGAATTCGAAATCGCCTCCATTTCAGGCGTCATCACTATTTTACCGCCAATCCCGAGCTGGAGTTGCTTCAGTGTTTTACTGATCACTTCCAGCAATACGTTGAACCTCTTCATCTCCTGAACCAAAACCGTATTCATCGATTCGTTGTAGTCCACAGGGTATTTCTCAATCGCGGTTTCGACGTCGAACAATTCAGGAAGCTGTACATTTGATTTAATATTCCATTGGCTAACGTCGATGGTCGCCAGTCCCATCCCACTGGCAACCATCAACATGCTCCATCTATTACCTTCATTAAAATATCGTCGACAATCGCATTCACCATTTCAGCTTCTCCTTTGTTATCACGCACTCCTTTCTCTGACACAAGAATCATCGAATCCATCAACACTTTAAACTCATTTAAATTTCTTTGTATCCCAGCATTCGAATGCAACCCATAAATCTCGGGTTCTTGATGTATTGGCAGATTCTAAAAGCCAAAATGAAAGCTAAATAATTTTATCGGTTTTACTTGGATGAATTCGATGTAATCGGAATATCCGTGTTTGATGGGCATTTTGTATTTGTCGTCTGGTGGTGCCAAATTGTAGTTCGGCTTGTTGACTATGGCGGTGTTGATGTATTTAGCTAATAGGGTGTTTAAGGTTCTTCTGTCCCAGTTGTCTGTGACTCTTCCACCATAATTGCATTCACCTGTCAAGTAAAGGACTGCTGTGTAGGGGATGTCTTCGTACTGTCTCAAATACATCTGCAAAATTTATTCAGACTAGAGGTCTTCGACTATGATCTTTACCCTTAGCTGTTCAATCGATATTGAGTAATCGGATTCGTTAAACTCATACGGGTTGTTCCATCCGATCGATTTGAACTTTTTCCTTTCTAGAACGACTGCATGGAAGAAGCTCAGTCCAAAAAGCATTTTCGCAAAGATCGCATCTTTCCCTTGGCACGATTCGTAAAATTCTGCGTCGTTCACCGGCTCCGAATTGTACAAACGCGTCAAATTCTGCTGCAATCCTGTCGGAGCCTCGTTAGTTATCTTCACTCCATTTTGCAATATTGACTCTGGAAACTACAACAAAATTATTGCTTTTTCGCTTTCTTCATTACTTTAGAAGAAGGGTAGCTTGTAAGCCAAAGTCGAAAATTCGAAGAACAATTTTGGGCGTCGAAGTCGTCGCAGATTTTTTCCAAAGAAGGCATCCATGAGATGCAAAGATGGCAGTTTTGAAGGCAAACCCAATGACCGTCCGCCTGAGCGCTTTTGATCATTTCCTCCGCCCTCGGACCCTTTCGACAAAATCAGCAATTAGTCCTCATACCCAACATACTTGCCCTTGTCCTAGAGAAATCGCCTTAAATTTATTCGTGTAATCCATTTTATGCGCAAAAGCCATTAACGCCTGCATCGGATCAACTCCAGGAGATAAAATAAATATAAGCGGAGTGTTGAACTGCGAATCTTTGAACGATTCGGCCAAATCGAAAGGAGGCGGTGTCACAAATTTTTCACCCATCGTCTTTTTGACGAAATCGTATATCAACGAGTCCACCCTGTCTGGACGGAACACTCTGAATATCAGTAACTTCTTAAAATCTGTTATATCAGTAAAATCTGGAAGGTCGTCAAATTCAGGTCGTTCCAGATTGTAAAACGCTTCCCATGTTTCGACATTCGACGTAAAGCGATCGACTATCGATTCCAACCCTTCGATGTCCTTCAATCGGCACAACTCGTCCCATGATTTGCTTTCAAGCCATTTTGTCGGATTTTTCGTTTTGTTTTCGAGCGATATGCCGCCCGTGAGGAGGAAGTCTAATTCCGTTCTCGACAGCTCTTTATAGAACCTGAAGCAAAATTAATAGGACTGGATAGTGGTCTTCATTACAGCATAATTGAAGTGCACATGAGGAAGGAATAGAGCGTTTTATCCTTATCGAAGAGAGAACGGCATACGCTTGAGTACAATGTCGATGAGAACGCTTCCTTTAAATGCTTCAATCTTACATCTATCGCTTTTGATTTCCCTCTGCAACAATTACCATGTCAATAACACTAAGCAGTGGTGCTAGAACTGCTCGAAAAACAATCGAATGGGCAGAACTCCATGCAATCATGCCACCCTGCTGATGACACGGATTGTCTCATTTGGGCGACCATACTTACGCTAGTTCGATGGAGATCATATAAATATTGATGAACCACATCAAAGAATATTGATACATCGGATCGATATTCGGCAATTCAGTTATCGTATAGTACAAGTTGGCGCTGTAGTCCGCTATGGGTTTATACTGAAGGCGGAACTGTTCGATGATTTCTTGTGTCTCTTTCGATGCCGCTTGCTTTTGGATTAGATCGACCGCTAGAGCTTTGGATCTGTCGAGAGTGCTCACGGCTTCCTCATCTTCCAAAATGTTGCCCTTCACCGACGACAACACTTTCAAAATCTCGTCTTCCGTGTCCTGCAAAGCAATCCTGTTTGCCGCACCTTGGATGATCAACTGATCTCTTTTTTCTTGCAAATCTGGCCTACAGAAAGTTTTATAATCAATTCAAAAATGACAAAAAGCGACCTTTCTTTGGCCACGACGATTCCAAGAAGCTGATCAGAAAGCCCTTCGAACGTCAACGAAAAATTGATCACTATCACTTTATTGAAGATTTCAGGCAAGTAATGTGGATTTCTTAATTTCGTCGTAATGTAAAGTTTAAAATTCGGGTTGTATTCTATTACATTTTCTCCCAGACTTATATAAAGGTCGTTTCCTAAGAAAAAGAATTATATTTATGTTAATTGCGGCAATACCTTGCGTGAAAACGTTTTTAAGCAAAATTGGGTCCAAGGGAGGGTCGATGTCTTCAAAGACGTTTTCTAACAGCAAAGGCTTTCCATATTCGATGCATGTTTCGACAGTTCTCATGTAATTCGCGTCTGACATCTTTATTACTTCTAATTCCTGCTCTTTTTCCAAAGATTTGATCCATTTGTTGGCCTGTCCTTGAGGGTCGATGAACAAAGGCCATCTATGTTGAAGAAACGTACATTTAGAAGAGGATGCTACAAGAGTGGAAGTGCCCCACACACTATTGCCTATGATGGCTAGCAGATATGGGGCCAGAGATAAGGGAATCAGTAGATTGCACAGGCGGAGAGCATACCAGTTCAGTGCTGTAAGGATGGGAATCGTTGGCAACTTGCCAGGTAGCCAGAATCAGTAAATGCCAGATTGACTAGACAATCTCCAACACATCGAATGCATTTGAACCACTTAGGACTGCAGACATTCGCCAGGCCACGATTTGCTAACATAGCATCACTTATGTATGTTTAAACCAAGAGAGCCTACTGATCCTGTGCTGTAGGGATGGTTGACCTATGGCAACCTGTTGGGACATCAGGATCAGTCAGAGCAACAGTAAACAGCCTTAGCATCTCCACGACTCCACCTCACATCTGTAGCCGAAGCAGCTTATGTTGTGTCATGTCAGCATAGACCACCAGTTCGGATGTACAATAGTGTATGAGGAGTTTTCGCATACACAAAACGAGTCATACTTAGACGATGCACCCATTATGATGGCGTTGTCGACCGAAAAAGAATCAGCAGGAAGTCCATGTATCGTCCATGCATGTATTTTGATGGGTATACCTAAATTTTTGATCAAAGAATAATCCTGCGAAGTCGGTATGTTCGATTCGATGCACACTTGTTTCCAATCGTCAATTTGCGAATTCCTGTAAAGACGCTTGAGTGTTTAGTTATTTCAATGGATTTTACCTGAATGATCGGGTAAAGGGTGCAAGATAAGCCATGACACCGCATGATATGAGTACGTCACCTGGTAGGCGGTCGTATCGCCCTTGGAGCTCTTCGGCTTCTTCTAACCATCTCACCTTCTCGCCTCCTAAATTCCCGATGATTTTTCGCGCTTTTTTTAGCTTATTTGAGCAGAGCATGACTTCGTTTTGAAGTCTCGTCTTTTCTGTAAGAGCGGTCTCGAGTTTTGTGTTGAGATCAGCAAGTTTCTGCTCTAATTCGGCCAGCTCGTTTCGTTTCGAGTCTAGAAGCTCTTTCGTTTTCGCAAACTCCCTTTCCGCCTGCGCCAACTTTTTCTTTTTCGGCGCCACCATCTTGACGACCACGTCGTACTTCTCCATAGCCAACACCCATTTGCAAAGTCCTTCTGCAGCACTCGACGCTTTCGCCACTATATGCGGTTTGAAATCTGGATGGTCCAAAAACCTCTTCCGTATCGTCTGAATGATCGCTGGCGGTATATCATCTTTATCGTAATCCTTCAACGACTGCAGAAAACTCATATCTCCCAAAACCCTCTTACTTGGCCCCCAATAGTCATGTATCTAAAAAACAATAAATGACCAACTACTTATTTTAGTTACTTTTCGTCCTGGATTTTTAGGATCAGGTATTTTGCGAGGTTTAATATCCTTCATGACACACACAGCAGCCATTACTAGTTTCACAGTATCTGGAGGATTTTTCATCGATTTGACGAGAGTTATGTCAGCGGGTTTTAACGTGTTGAGAGCCATTGTGGCGTCTGAAAGTTCATTAATGAGTAATTCCTTGGAAAACAAGAACCTTCGAGAATCGGTATGGCGAGTGCGAGATCGTTTTCGCATTCGATTTTCAATGTGACTGCCTGGTCTGCTTGTTCGTTGGCGGCTTTTTCGTCCTCTCTGACCTGAGCAGAAGCGATGTCGACGATGACCCTTTCTTTTTCGACCCCGTTGAGCATTTCTTGCGTCGCCTCCACCGATTCCTTCAACTGCGGCTGCAAAAGTTCCAAATCCCTCTGCATCACCGTCACTTGCGATGCTGCAAACTCGAGCTTTTCAAGGCCACCCAAATATCTTATCTTCGCCTCTTTCAGCTCCTGCTGCTTAACACTGATCAAATTCGTATACGCCCTTATTAAATCCAAATACGACGTCGACGTCACATATACAGTCTTTCCCAACGCTGCATAATACTTTTCAGCCTGCACTCTGTTCAAAATGATCAGAATAAGCAAAAAAATGTTATCAAACTTACCTTGATGAAATATGGAAATATTTGCAGACTTGAACAGCTGCAGATTTCAACGTATCGTCCAGAGTGACATCAGCCAAAAAGACCCTTGCAACTTTCTCCAAAGCATCTTCAGGCCATCCCTAGCAAAACTTCATTAATACGAAATTCAAATAAATTTTGTCATTTTGGCTACAAATACCATCAATTTTAACTCCTTATCGTTGAAATCGACCCTCCATGGTAACTGATAGCATTAAAAAAGCCCAAATTTCATAAATTCAAGGGTTGTGGCGTTGAGTGTAGTATGTTGATGTTTACCTCATACCAGTCGACTGTGCAGCAGTTGACCAATGATGGATAGACTCTTAGTCGGTTGCGGAATGTAGAACCGATTGGGCTAACGCAGAGCATAATATGAAGATTTTGCTTGCATCGGTTTTTAAAGAAGTTGAAAACCGAAAGGGGGCTGATGTCCAGGTTTCGATTGCCACCTTGTGCCGCCAATCTTGTCATCTAAACAACGAATGAAAAGCCTTTGAATATATTACCTTACGTCGAGTATTTCTTGCTTTTCGTCGATGGCGAACAGATTCGGAACCTCGCCCGAGTTAAGCAATGCGTCCACATCTTGGAGGAAATAGTCGTACTTGATCTGCCCCTCTGCTAGCAAGAAAACGACTGGCTTTCCACGACCGCCGGCTTCTTTGAGCAACTTTTTGATATCGTCTCTCCACTCGTTGAGGCCATACGTGCGCGAAATTTCAGGCTGGAATATGTGGTATTCACACATAGAAGATGCCAGGCGAACCAACGACTGACGTCCAGAACCTCCAACTCCGACCAACAATCCACATCCTCCTGACATCGTTAATATCCTGAAGATACGTGATATATGCTCCAGAGCGTATCTGGAAGAAAAATTAAAGAATGCCACGAGTCAATAGACTTACCTAAACAAGACAATATTCATTGACGTTTTATGTGTTTGATTGTATTCATTCAAAGCCGCATCGCAGACATTATAAAAGGCATCGATGCTTGGTATTTCTTCGTACTTTTTTTCATCGTCTTGTCCATCTTTGTCGAGAACAGAGGTAAACATCAAATTTCTTAATGACTCTTCGGTCACTGTTTTGTCTTGAGGGTCTTCATTCAAACCGTCCAACATCATGAACATCTTTTCTCGGAAATCGTGCTCGATTCGCTTCTCCATGCATGCGAGGAACCAAGAACGGTCTGCGGTGTCGAGCAACCGGTCGTAGAAGACACGCAGCACTTCATGTACCCATAAACGGACGAAAACCTTTTTACCGTCGACCGACTCCTTTTTTATGAGCAAATTTCCATAAATGACGCGGCTGAAGTCTCTCAGATTGAAGACATAATGACATTTAGCAGGCGTCGGCAATAGGTACGACTTAGATTCTTTGTACAGGTTTAAAGTAGCCAAAACGATTTGCTGTGCCGTCGCCATGATGTCGGTTGGGAATCCATTTCGCTGAAAAAGAACATCAATTTGGGCTTTCTGCTGCTCTAACTTACTCGAAGACCAATTGTTAAAATAGTTTGGAAAATTTTCGTCATACTTTCGTCTGAAAATGGATTCAACCCATAAAGCGAAAAGTGACGCAAGAAACGTTTGTAAGCATCTTGACGTCCTCCGCTTGGAAGATCCATCCCGGCAAGTACGAACAAATTTTGTATCATGATTTTCGACGTGTCTTTCAAATCGAACCAATATCCATGGTCGAAATATTGTCTGAGTAATTCAATGGAAGGCTGAGCCCCGAATTTCTCTTTCGCCGGCATCCCGACGTCGTCGATAAACAGAATCGGAGTTTTTCCCGGCAGCGCACCGTAGATTCCTCTCCTCTTTTTGACCAGTTCGCTCAAAACTAATTCCTATAAACAGTTTTTAACCTCATGGTATAGGTTATGATTTACTTGGGTCATATTTGCTGTCATTGATGTCGTAAACGTGATAAAAGATGGCGAATAATCCGTCAAAGGGAGGCGATTCATCAATAAGTTTTGGACGAAAAACGATTTTCCTGTGCCGGTCGATCCAGTTATTAATGCAGGACATTTATGCCTGCAATGGAGTTCAAGCATGTCCATACATCTAAAAAGAATTTTGATTTTAATTATATTTGCGGCTAGGAGCAAATTTCTTTTACTTTGTTGATTCTATAGTTGGCACGAGCAAAGTCTGAAGATTACTTTTGTCGTCCAACTTAATTGTTTTGAGGTTGTCTGGGTAATATTTCCATCCTCCTTTCCCTGTAAAATTGTAAAAGTGATCGATGAGTAACCCCTCGCTGGGTATCGTTATTTCGATGGGGTCGATGTTTGTCGGTATCGGATGATTCGGGTCGTTTCCTTCCCACATTTTTTTGATAAACTCGTCAAATTTGGGTGTCGATTCTTGATCTAAAGTCCCGCCCAGTCCCCAGACGAAGCCGAGCAAGCATGCGGCTTGAAGACACGAGATGTAGGTTTTGGCGAAATCCAACTGTGCTGATTGAGCATCCGTCAAATTCATTTCGATTATTTTCAAGCAGCTCCAGACCAAATTGGTAACTCCGCCGTCGATGACTCGGCTCAAATGCTGTATTTGCTTCAATGCTGGGTCTATGATCCAGTCGAAAATATTCAGAAAACGATCAGGTTTGTCTTTGGTCCATTGTTCATTCAATTGTTTGCTCCACGATTCTGCTAAAGGCCGCCACCCTAACGATGAAGGCTCGAAATAAATCATCCCACAGCGAGAAACCGTTGCTGGAGACGCCTTAAAAACCAATGAAGTCCATCAAAATGAAGAAATTACCTGCATAAGATCCATAACTTCAAAGACCATCGACATCGATGGCGTCATCTGGATCACTTCGCCCGAATTCAAACAAAGCTTCTTATTATCGTCCAGCACAGTGTTCATATTTTCGATCCACACTGCATCAACAGGTCCATCGAAAATCACCCATTTTCGCATCGGAGACACATCCATTGCATACTCTCTGCAAAAAGATTAGTGCTGGAAACAAGACTCGACGTACCTAAAAGAAGTGGCGATTATTCCGTCGGTCCATTCATGTGATACTGCATCAAAGTAGCCATATAGTTGAGAAATGGTGACAGATTTTGGATTCAATGTCGTATATAAGACACCATTTTCGGGTATCCCTTTTTTCTCCATCAAAGCCAGCGATTTCGCCAAAACGTCCAGTGAAGTCGTCTTTCCTCCAAAAGGCTCGCCGACAAGCATAAAACCGTGCCTGACCATCATCATTTCATAAATTTGTGTTATCTTCTTCACGAAAACGGGATGCGGTTGTAAATTCGAGGTTTCGCAAGCTTCTTCGATGGCGGAGAAGAAATCTTTGTAATCCGGTTCAGGGAGCGAAAGGTCAGGAAACAAATCCGATATGATTCCGTTGAACAATGGCACATCTTCGCTTAAAAACTTGGGAAGGTTTACATCGATTATCGACTGCAGCACTAGCAGCGTTTCATCCCCTTCGGGATATTTCAATTTTATTTTCCCTGCAGCAGACAACACTGTTTTGACTGCTCGCATACCGTAGTCGTAATGGCACTGCGTTGACAACTGCTCAGAGCAGAGTTTATAAGTTGTGACGATCTTTACGGAAAGTTCTCTGGCTTCGATGAACCCGTATGAATACAATGATATTTCGCCGATCAACGCATAATCGGGTACCATCATCGCCACAGGTCTGAACAGGACTTTAAGGTTATCCGGAAGTTCGGACCTTCCCGCGTATCCTGGGTTCATAGTGATACAGATGTAGCAGTTCGGGTTCAGGTTCAATTTCGTCCCTTCAAATTCGAAAACGTCAAGTTTATTCCTTACCGCTTGTATTATGCATAAAATCTGCTGTGCTATGACCGAAAGCACTTCGATATCGATGCGGTTGAATTCGTCGAAACAAGCCCAAGCTCCAGATGCCGCCAAACCTTTAAAGAACTGACAAAAATGATATAATGAGTGTATGGCCAAATACTTTTCCCATGGCGATGTAGTCTAGGCCATCTGAGCAGTTAAAAACGATGCATTGGACTGCGATAGCTTTTGCCAAATCTTTGGTGGTTTCGGTCTTCCCTGTACCGGCTGGTCCTTCTGGTGCACCATTCAAGTTCAAGTTGTATGCCCCAATTAAAGTGCGATAGCATCTCATCGTTAGAGGAGTAATGACAAGTCTGTCTGTATTTCCTAAATACTCGTATGCGTATTTCACGCTAGCATTTGTTAGTTGGACGATGACGTCCGAAAACCAATAGTATCTAAAAAGATAGTTGATGATGAATTCCGCTTAGGAGCGCTTACCTCAATTGTGCCAGCCAGTTGAAATCGATGACACCTTTGACGCCTTGATCATGGAGCTCAAGGACGACGTCTTTGGCGTGTACGTCTAAAACGACTAGAGCGCATAAAGTGATGCGATTCTGATTGCTCAATTCGCCTCTGACTAGCTCTACTGTTCTTTTTAGTTGTTTTTCTAAATAACCGTGGTAGATTTTGAGAAGTTTCGGCTCGCGTCGGATGAGACATGCGTGGCATTCGGACGTCCAGTAGATCTGCGAGACGCAGAGGACGACCTGGCCTGGCCATCGGAGGAGCCAACCGTTCCTGTCGACTATGCTGTAATCGGCGTAGCTTCGACATATTTGCGTCCTGATCGAATCCTTCATCTGTTCTTCAAGCTGGATAAGCCAAAGTTCGACGCTTCCTTTAGCATCAGCAGTCGATATCGGAACGTTCAGAGGTATCTCTTCCTTCTCAGCGCTGATCATTTTCAAAATATTATTTTCCGAATCGAACTCCAAAGCGTTTATCCCTTCAAAACATTTACGAAGGTGTGGCTGAACCTTCGTCGGGTCGTTCGTCTCCGACAAAATTTCCAACATTTCGTCGTTCGACAAAAAGAAGAAACTTTTTTTTAATAAAAAACGACTGCATCGAATCTTACCGTGGAAAAACAAGACGTTTTAGTTCTAAATATTTCATAACCCCTGCATTTATTGTTTCCAACTTCTCTAAGCAGTTTTCGAATATTTTATGCAACTGTCCCGACCCTGCTGTCGTCAACACATGTGGTTGCTCTATAACTTGTTTCATTATCGTACTATAAGCACGATCGATATTCTGAAAACAGAACAACATGATTGGTACTATCGCATAGCATAAAGGGTACTACCATCGCATAGCATCGAAGGTACTACCATTGCATAGCATCGAGGGTACTATCGCATAGCGTCGAGGGTATTACCATCGCATAGCATAAAAGGTACTACCATCGCATAGCATCAAGGCTACTACCACCGCATAACATGAGGGGTACTACCATCGCATAGCATCGAGGGTACTACCATTGCATAGCATCAAGGGTACCACCATCGCATAGCATAAAGGGTACTAACATCGCATAACATCGAGGGTACTAACATCGCATAACATCGAGGGTACTAACATCGCATAGCATCGATAGTGCTATCGCAATGCGTGATAAGCAGGTTCTAACTCAATGACATCTACCATGGCGGGAGCAGTATATAAGTGACTTACATGAAATAACGTTCCTTCTTCCGGCATCTGAGCGACAATATATTTCGACGAAAATATCGGAAGTAAATAGAGCCACTGGATTTGAACTTTACACCATTCTTCGATCGTCAAGTTGACCAGTTTTAGCAGCTCATACCAGGCTTTCACTTCCTCTAAAACGATATGTTGAGAAATTGGAAATCAGGAAGACTTCGCCGTGCGATAAAAAACGCGAAGCAGCCAAAAATTACCTTCAACAGGCTTCACAAATGCAGAGCCTCGCATAGTCAACGTTCTTATAATATGATCGTCCAATAAAGCTTGAATTTCGTCCACGCTTCCAAGTATTGATATATTTGTATCCCTATTTATAAAATGAGGTTTAATATGTTATTTAAAAATACATCTTACTTGTATTTTATGACGTTGAAATTGACGTCAGCCCATTCGGCTTTCATTTTTTCAAAGCTGTCCTTCAATGCTGCCTCTCGAACCGCTCCCACACTTATTATCTCGAAACTAAAATCATATTTTGAAAAAGACAAAACGAATCGAAAGGAAAGTACAGGTTAAGTTGTCCTTCGAGGTTATAGTCGATGAAATTTTGCAAACATGTGCCTGCATGTGGGGTCATATCGAAGCCCGCGATTTTGGACATTTCTTGCCAGTGCGATTCGGTCAGATATGGGTTGCACATGATCCCGATGAGAGGTAAATGTTGCTTTTGAAATGTTTAGAATTGATCGTTTTACAAACTTACTTTCATTTGTTTTATCGATTGTATACCAAGATAGGTTAGCTTCAAAGGGCTAGGCCATAGGTTGAAATCAGGATCGTCGACGATCCCTTTGAACCTTTTCGGATAATTGTCCAAAGCTTGCATTCGACATGTCGCTTTATATTGTTTGTGAAATAACGTAATGACTCTTAAAATGAAAATTAAATTATAGGCATTGATAGACAATCTGAGTGCTATTGGAGGGGATATCCAACCAATAGCAACACAGATCGTCCATTTCCAGTCATTACTTTAAGTATTCTTCGATTGTTTCTTCAATTTCTTGCAGTTTCAAGTTTTCGAATGGACCTTTCAGCCAAAGTTTGCGTGTCCTCATCCATTTATTCAAAGTCAAAACTAATTTCGCGAATGGATAAATGATCGCTTTGAGTTCGTCGAGTTCCGGATAGGTCGAAAGCGGAACGTGGAAAAGCGACTCTTCTTTATTTATGAATGCGACCCTTTCGTCGAAAGCTTCCATCAATCGTACGTTTTTCGTCAGATACTATAAATCGGTTAAGAAAATTATAAAGCTAACTTATTACCTGGGCGTAGAAAGTGATCTTATCGAGAGTGTCGAAATTGTTCAGTCCTTCCAAATATTCGGTTCCATATTGCTCCAAAGCGTGGTTGAGCTCTTCCGTCGATTCGTGAAGTCGGTTTTCCATCGCGAACCTCGTCGACTCGAATAGCTGACCGAATTTCCTAAACATCTCAGGCATCGAATGATAAAACTTGGTCGTATTCGCTATAAGCTCGATATGATTCGGCGTCAGGATCAAAAAGTCGCTCAATTTCGCCACGTTTTTCAATATAAGAAGACATTTGATCCGCATATGGTCCATCAGGGTCGACCGGCA
The DNA here is from genome assembly GCA_018703685.1 of Orius laevigatus. NCBI lineage: Eukaryota > Metazoa > Arthropoda > Insecta > Hemiptera > Anthocoridae > Orius > Orius laevigatus. The sequence continues at coordinate 68,863 of JAGWEN010000281.1, forward strand.
ATACGCCATATATTTACCCAACGCCATCAACTCTTCAGTCGTCTTAGGAACCCTCGTGCACCTCTCTCTTATATCATTGAACATCTTCTGCAACTTAAAATTGTCTTCAATATGCGTCAAGATAAGTTCTGTGATTATATCGTGTAGTTGAGTCGCAACAACTGCTTCAAGGGCTGCTTTCAAATAGCTTTGATTTACTCTCAAAATGCCCAGGTACTCATAGTCGCTTAGATTGCGAACGTTCTTTCTTTTGTTTAATGTATCCAAAACCATATCGAAAAGGTCGCTCATGTTTTTGCATTTTTGAAGTCCGGCGTAGAAAAAAAAAGGTGTCACTTCCATCAATGTGGACTCTACAAAGAACCATTAGCTTGGCAATTGGGGATAACTGCGGAGTTCTTTGGTGGGCGGCATGTTGTGCCAGCTCTAAATGGAACTCCCTCTACAAGCAGAGCCAAGAAATTACCTAATTTGGAGTAAAATGATTGTACAGGGTCGAGGAATTGCTTGATACTTTGTATAACGAGCTTCTGACAGTTGGTCAAGAAGTTGTCCAAAAATTTGATTTTCATGTGCGAAGTTTGATCGCCGTCTGTCAAAAAGTGTTCGGGGTGTATCCACCTTCGGGCGATATGCGCTATCTATAATCCGATAAGAAAAGATCGAGTTAATAATCGATTACTTGATGGATGTATCCTGCGTAGTATTGGAGGAGTTTATTGAATGATGGTTTTAGGTTGACGGTTTCGTCTTCGTAGGAGGCATAGAGATGGATGAATGGCGTCTTTACTGGGTCGATTAGCTTAGCGACGGCGTCTTTCAAAGTTGCAGACATCAACTGAAGTATCTGACCTTTGATGAACTGGTTGAGAAGTTCGGCAAACTTCGATATTTTGTTCCTCGGTACTGTATGTGCTCTTGACCTCACATAATTCATCGTCTTCTCATACCAAGGAGTCAATACGTCATAATCGAACCAGCGCACATCATTGATGATCTTCTTAGCCAAAACTTTCGGATGGTGGAACTCCCCTCTGAAAGTCGACAAGTCGAGATAAACCGAAGGAAACGTGTTGATAACCGAATTTCTTATATGGCGCAATATTTCATGATTCAGGAGCAAATTTTCTTCTATGCAGGCACGAATGCAAAGCCATTCTCCGGTAAATTTTTTACCATCGCCACTAAAATTTAATTATCAAAATTTAAACTAATTCAAACTTACTCTAATTTTAACGGCTTGAACGGAAAACGGGCTTCAGTTTTTTCATGCTCGATCGATGCATAGGTCGATAATTTTTGGGATGAAATCTTAAATAATGCTTCGATTTCTTGCTCCATTTCTTCGACCAAAGGTTTAAATTTGATAATGAGGTCTCGATCGACGGTCTAATAAACACAAAAATTAAGAAACCAAAAAAAGAATCATTTCCCAAGTGGATCCACACATAACCTGTAGAGGGGGTTATAATAAAGTATTACGTTGTATGCGTGGTTAAGCCAGGTTATGTCGTAAACAACAGGCTGCCTTGTCCTTGTCAAAATGTCCAAAGCAGAGAGATAGAAGCTGTCGTTTTGTCCGACATATTTACTCTCGATTGCTTCCCTCATGCTTGCCGAAGGTACTGAACTTAACGCTTTTTCACATCTAGGAAAAAATAAGTCAAGCATCATACCCAGATGGGCCCGAGAAAGAACATCCCCGGAATCGGCTTATTTGGTGGGCGGTATGTTTTAGTTCCTCATTTTGTAGGAAGCTAGTGGGTTATCTCACCAAATAAGGGGGGCAAACATACACCCCGCCAAAAACTAGATAACTCTTTCTTTACCCTGTAGGTTGCACTGTCATCTCTGGTGGAGAGTTGCCAGGCCTCAGGTTTGAATTTAAGACAGAATTGAGCCCAAAGATGCCTTGAGGAACACCCTGATTGCCACTAGAAACTTACAAAAAGTCCAAAACTTGGGACTGCAGAATTCCGTCTTTTGTTATTTTGGACAATATCTCCTCCGAGGGGTCTTTGAACATATCGATGTCCGTATCTTGACGGAAGTTGGTGATTTTGAAAGGCTCTTTGAGCAGAAACTTGATCAATTTGCGATCTTCAGGGTATTGGAGGTAAATGGATTTCAAAGCAGCAAGGGGTAAATGGTCGGATCTTCGTCGTTTGTTGTGAGCGCAGAGTAAATCGCGGTTTACTTCCGGAAGAGAAGAGGGTTCGATTTCGACTTTTGCTTCATCCTCCAAATCTTGAGGGTAATATTCCTTATCGTCGTAAGGAGCGAAAACGTCGCAAGGCAAACTGGCGACTGTGTTCTCCCTTAGAGTGTAAACCTCCTGTTTTTCCGGATCGAAATCCTTTATGTACTCCTCAAGCGAAAAGAAACTGTCGCCTAAACGCTTCTCGCATTCTTCTTCACCGAATTCCATTTCCCCCAGGCACTCCTCGTTTTCCCCTTTGCACGTTACATACTCCCCCTCTTCGGTTTCTCCTACTTCTTCGGGCATTTCGTGTATCTTTTGGGTCGAAAATAATATTTTCAACTCCTCCTTCGTTATTTTAACAGGCGACTCTTTTTTAACCTTTTCTTTACCTTTTTTCTCGAACTCCCAAACCGTTGAGTCGTCACAATCAGCATACATTTTTAAAAACAATTATTTTTTTATGTATAAAAATCAACAATCTAGATAAATTCTAACAAAGGTGATTCGTTGCTATTGGTAACTAATAAATAGGTACTAGATGGCACCTGTGGATTAAAAGCCGTTAAGTATAAAAAAGTTTATTTCGAAATGATTACTTTTAAAGGTACAGCATTGTAGTTTGATTTATCAGGGAGGTACTTTCTTACTATGGGGCTTATAAGGTCAGGGTGGATGTCTTTTTTGTTGAATCCAGTCGCCCAGCTGGTTATAAGGCCTACGACGACGACAATCGAGCTTGCCATGAAGCAATAGTAGAATATGGAGATGCGATATAAATAAAAGACTTCTTGCGTTGGTGTTGGGAGTGTGGTGGCATTGAAGGGATGGGTGCAGTTGTCGACGGAGAGGATTTTTGGCTCGTAGCTCAATAGGCCGTTCGCTCTTGCTATCGTCGAACCAAGGAGAAGCCACACCATGAAGGCCAAACTTACAAAACCTCCGACCAACGCCCCCTAGAATAATTTAAGTCAAAAATTCCAGCAAAAAAAGCCATACTTTAGCATTCGAGCAAGGGAATAGCATCCCTAAAAGGAAGATTCCAAGAGTTGCTCCAGAAGCGACGCTTCCAAATCCGACAGAAATCTGGAAAAGGATGCTTCAAAATGCAAAACATGAAAATCGTTTACTTCCAAAATGGCGCCCAACTTTTCGATTATGGTCACCAAAAAGACGCAAACGCATCCAAACGCGACGACAAGAATTTTCATGATAAAACTAGCTTTTTTCTCGCTTGGCTTCTTCCTGAATAGAGGCTCGATGAAGTCTTCGTAAAATGTTCCTGCTAGGGTATTCAGGCATGTGGACATTGAGCTGAAATTAAAGGACAGGATTCAGGAAAAGTAATATAACCTGCACTTAGTAACCTAAAACCTGGGTAACCTCGAGGTTACCTTAATGCTGCACAGACGATTCCCGCAAGAAAAACGCCTGGAAGGCCTCTTACATTCCCAGCAGTCAGAAGGACGAAATAAGGAAGGATCTGATCCGGACGTTTTATTAACTAAAACAAATAGAATAGTGAAACTCTTGGGCCAATAGAAAGCCAGAAACTCATGGACCAATGGGAAGTGAGGAACTTTAGGCCAGAAACTTCTGAGCCAATAGGAGGCCAAGAACTGAACTAGTGGGTGACAAGGCTTCTATTTGCCAAAGGTGTTGTGGCCTCCTATTCGCTGCTAGATTGCAAGAACTTACCCCAGAAGTAAGAGGATCGCATCCTTTAAACTCGGCATACATTATCAGACCTATTATTCCACATAAAGATATAAAAGCCGAAACCCCCAGGCTGAGATAAACGACGGACCTAAAAAAAAATGTTAAACACCTTGCTGATGTTATTTAGGTTACATTTGTGCTTGTCGATATGTGGGAAGAGCGATGAATCTTTGAGCTGCCGCTGGGCTTACGGCGAAGTTGGCGAACCAGAAAAAAGTGAGGCCGAACAAGGAGCTCCATAAGGACAACCTCGTCGTCGGATCTGCATCCATACTTAAAACAATTTTTCTCCCGGTTGTTTTCATTGAAAATTAAATACTTAAAAATTTCCAGTCTTTCTCCATCGTTTGCAGCATCGATGACCGCCTGGACTCCTCCCGCTCGGACGGTCCCTATCACTATGACGGCGATAACCGATCCCATCATCACAGCACCTTGAAGAGCGTCCGACCAAACTACCGCTTTCAAACCACCCTATTGGATTATTAAGTGCAATCCTACCAATTAAAACTTACAAGAGTCGTATAAAATATGCAGACTGAGCAAATAATTGGCGTCACTAAGTGAACATTCATTCCTGAAACTAATCAACCTTTGAATATATAAAGTAGAGAGAGCACTCGGCAGGAAAAATGTTAGTTTGAGGAACTCGCGTTTGGATGCGCTACGTGGCTTCAAATCGACGCTATCGCTATCTAGAGCGAGTTGCTTAAACTAAATTTTTTCCAGCAGAGCTCTCTGGTTTCCAAACCTTGATTTAGAGCCAACGCAGGACCATAAATTACAATAGGGATATAAAAGAGCTGTAAAAATAAATAATTAAATTCAGCGCTCATTCCATGGGAGCATTCTCAACTCGAAAAGGATGTTCTTGAGCTTCTTTGGCCTATAGGAGGCGAGAAACACTTGAGCCAATGAGGCGCCAGAAACCTCTAGACCAATAGGAATTCGAGTTTGCCATCCTTTTCGAGTTGAGGATCCACACTCCGCTACTAACACTTACCAGTCCTAAAGTATAAAAAAATGAAACCGCCACTCTCACGGTTCTGTTGAATCGTATAGCTAAGTACTGAAACAAAGATAAAAGAGAGCTTTCACTTAACTTATTCTACCTCATATAAAGAAATAAGCTGAAGTTTATAAACTACTGGCAGGACGACCACGATAGTTAAACCTGCGACGACATAGTTGGCGACGTTTGCCATTAAGTATTGAGTACCGTAGGTGTAGATTTCGGTCGGCACACCTAGAAGGGTTATACCGGAAATGTATCTGGAACAATGGATGAGCTGTTAGAGAAATAGTCCAGTTGCTAGAGGTCGAAAAAGAATGGATGCAAAAGGTGTGCTATTTGATTGTATCCAAATTTTCTCTCCCGGTTTGAAGGTTATCATATTCTGCGTCTAATGAGCTTTAAGAAGTCGGAATTGGTGCACCCGTTCAGGGGATATCGAGACTTCCCGTATGGTAAAATGAGAAACTTCAAAACTCGGTCCTACAACCAAAGCGGTCAACTTTGACCATCGATATCTCCTGAACGGCTGAACCGATTGTGGCTTTTGAAAGCTCATTGGACGCAGAATTTGATTATCTTTCATTTTGTACTTCGCTAGACCTTTTGCATTCCCTCTGGCAAGACTAAAACGGTGACTTACGTGGCTATGAGGGACATCGCTATCGGGAAGACGCTCATCTGCTTACCACCCAAGAGGTAGCCATCCACCGTGTCCTGCCCTCCTTGAAAACATCCGAAATAAACTCCGATCAACGTCGACAACAAAAGCATAAACGTAAAGACGGAATACTCAGCCCAATCGAACTGCGCTAGCTCACCCATCTCAATTCAAACTAACAAAAAAAATTAAAAAAACTTAAGAAAAGATTATAAATTTCTTCTATTTGTACTCACTATGTAAATACAATAAAACAACGACCTGATTCCAGCTAGAAAACACCAGTTTTCCGTCTTAAATAACCTTAAAAATAGTTCTTTAACCTTTTTTTAAATTTAAATTTTTAATTGTAACGACATAATTGGCTTTAAGTGAATGAGAAATTTGTGTTAGTTTCTTAAGTATATCTTTGGATGTCTCGAGTGTGATTTAGGGCTGTTTTTATAGTATAAAATAAATAGAAAAATATAATTTTGTACCTTAAATAAGATAATAGGGCCCCTCACAATAGGATAATAATTCAAACCGTTCCAAGGAGGTCAGTCTCGAAAAGAAATGACGACGGAAAACTTTAATTGGATCGAATATGCGGTTTTTGCTTTTATGCTCGCCATTTCGACGGTGATCGGCATTTATTTCGGGCTGATAAAAGGTGGACAGGATACGGTCGAAGGGTACCTTCTCGGCGGCAAGCATATGAGCGTTTTCCCCATCGCCATGTCGCTCGTCTCCAGGTTTTTATTTCAAATTGTCGATCTTCTTTAAATACTTTCTTCAGCTACATATCCGGGATTACGATACTGGGATTGCCCAATGAAATATACACTTTCGGCTCGCAGTATCTGGTCACCAATTTGGGGAATATCATCGCCGGCGTTGTCACCTGCACGCTCATTTTGCCCGTTTTTTACAACCTTCAGCTCGTTTCTGTTTTTGAGGTAATATCCGAATATGTGGTACGGTGAAAAGGGTCTTGGAAGGGCGGAACGCTACACCGTTTTTAGATAGTTGTCTGGAGCTGCCTTAAGACGAAAACTTCTTCAATTTCTTAGCCCAATAGATGTAGTGGTCTCTTATTAGCCCAACAGTTCCAAGTCTCCTATTGGAGTTCTTGTTCTCCTATTGGCTCAACTGTTCCTACCCACCTACTAGCCCTATATTTTGATGGACTTTGGGATTTATCAATTTATTTTTTCTGGATTGAGATCCTGGATTTTTTGAAAACCTACATTCAGCGTTGTTGGGTTTGGCCATTAATGCTTTTTGCTGGACTCTTAGCTTCTGACTTGTCCAGCCACTTTATCTTCTTTTTTTCCAGTACATGGAAATGCGCTTCGACCCAAAAGTTCGCAAGTTTTCGTCACTATTGTTCACCATGTATTTGGTAAGTAAAGGTTATCCAATTAGGCTACTTAACCTCTTTCTACCTCAGCTAACCTACGTACCTATAGTCGTGTACGGGCCTGCACTAGCGTTAAATCAAGGTAACGTGTTTTTTAAAAAGTAGCTGTTAATCTTTTGCATAGTTTCAGGCATGAATGTCCATGTAATCACGCCGATCGTATGCGTCGTTTGCATATTTTATACGGCACTGGTAATTTTCGTAAGTTTCTGTTGTATTATGGCTGTTTTCTAGGGAGGTTTGCAAGCTGTCGTCTGGTCGGATGCGATCCAAGGGATCATTATGGTCGGTTCTACAGTTGCTGTCATGGTTTTAGGTTTCTTTAGGGTCGGAGGAGTCAAAAATGTGATCGATGCAGCCAGTGAAAGCGACCGATTGGATTTTTTTAAGTAAAAAAACTGCGGATTTTTTTGTTTTTTGACTTGTTTTTACAGTATGGATCCGGATCCGACTGTTCGCCTCACTTTTTGGCACATGGCGCTGTCAGGGTCGCTCAATTCGATAGCAGGAATCGCCATAAACCCGGCAAACGTTCAACGCTACGTTTCATTACCGACTCTTCGCCAAGCTAAATTGTACAAAATAGTCGTGAAAATTCAATTTAATCCTTTATTTTTAGATCCGCCATTATTATGTGTATGGGGACGATCTTTTTCTTAGATCTGAGCGGGATTTTAGGGCTCGTCATGTACGGTGAATTCAAAGGATGCGACCCTTTGAGATCGCAGGTTTGAAAATTTTAAATATTGGACATCTTCAGACTACAGTACAAGTTGGCATCATTGATGTTGGTAAAAATGAATTTATTGCTTGTAGATTATTAAACGTCCGGATCAAATATTGCCCCATTTCGTTATCGTGGTTTCTGAAAAGATAAAAGGACTTTCTGGCTTATTTATGGCTGGAGTTGTCTGCGCAGCGTTGAGGTAATCTTTTAGTTCATGGTGAATTCCGCATGGTGCGCCACTGTTTCATCATTTTGTTACAGCACGATGTCGACATGTTTGAACACTGTGGCCGGTACGTTTTACAAAGATTTCATCGAGCCATTCTTCAAGAAAAAACCGAGCGAAAAACATGCTAGCTTAGCCATGAAAATTTTGGTCGTCCTCTTAGGAGCTTTGTGTACTTATTTGGTCACCATTGTTGAAAAATTAGGTCCTATTACGGAAGTAAGATTTAATTGTTAAAAATTGTTTGTTTACATTTTTTTAAGATTTCTGCAGGTTTTGGAGGTGTGAGTTCGGGTGTGAATGTCGGACTTTTTATACTTGGGTTGTTCTTTCCATGGGCGAATGCCAAGGGTGCACTTTGCGGAGGTATTGGCGGTTTGTTGGCTATGTCATGGCTTGTTGTGGGAGCATCGCTGGCGAAGATCGATGGAAAACTCATCCATCCGACGAAGCCTCTTTCAGTCGAAAACTGCACTCACGTTTTCAACTCGACAATGACCAACAAAACGTATGATTTCAACGAAACCGCAGAGCCACTAATTTTGTTTCCAGGTCGGATCCTGATCTCTTCTACCCTTATCGTATTTCTTTCTTTTCATTCACACTTATCGGCTGTACTATTGTAATCGCCATCGCACTCCTCGTAAGCCTAATGACGGGCTTCAATAAAGGGAAGGAAATCGACCGAGAATTAATCGTACCTTCAATGAGACGATTTCTTCCTCAAAATCATGACTACACCTCCGTCCAGATGAGCGATCATGCTCAAAAAAACAAAACTTAAATGTCTATAATAAATTATTTTCTATTAACCAAACCTTCATAACCTATAAGAGCCAATGGTAGCACAACCTAGTGTGTGAATTCCAAACTAAATTTTTCATTACACATTTTCCTGAAGACCTCTAGGTCTAATAAAATTAAAATTGAAGAAAGTATATTTTATTTTTTAAAACATAATTCTTTTTTTTAAACAACTATACATTGAAAATAGCTTTGGATATTTGAGAAATGAAATAAAATTAAAACATTCGCAAGGATTATAAATTAAGATTTTTTTTTAAGTACAAAATATTTGTAGAATCACAATAGCTTGAGGTTATACATTTTATTCCCGATTTTACAAATGTAGGATGTAATCGGAATGGTGAGATCAAGCGAGTCGCTTACGTTCGCCTCGAATACGCGGTTCAATTCGGGGAGTCTCGCTTCAAGTTCAGACTTTTTGTTGCCAAGACACCAAAGAATGCTCATGTGGAAAGAGGCTTCCTGTAAAATAAATTAAAAGACTAAAACTCCAGCAGATACGTACATTGTAGAATGGATGAAGTTTGTATTCGCTGAGGCATTTGTCGAGGACTTGCACGGATTTCGTGATTTCCATTTTTCCGAATCCGACAGTCAATGCGAGGAAAGTTCTCGTCTCTTCATCGTTAGTGTAAACTTTCAGATCGTCGAATTGAAGGTCGAACCTGGAAAAGGTCTGAAAGGAGCCTTTGACTGCAGTCACGAAGTTGTCGATCCAATGATAGAGGAGGACAAAAGTTCGAGTCAGACTGATGTGTGGCTCCTCGATCCTTTTCAACTCAACCTCCGGTTCGCAGAATTCGATTATTTGATCGCAGAGGAGATCAAATGGAGGATTCCGTTGATCTGATAATATACATAAATTATTAATATAAGGAGATAATAGAGTGATGAAACTGCCAAAAACCACTCAAACTGCCTAAAACGCCTGGTCTCCTATTGGCACAACCTAATGCCCCAAGAAGCTGGCCTCCTTTTGGCCCGAAATTTTAGTGACTACAATGGTGGTTATATCTAGCTCTTACAAGGAATATAGACGAGAGAATTCCAGTTGCCCCTTTGGTGCGGATAACTTCTAATGCGACCATCGTGCTGTTCGGGGTCATCGGCGACATCTTCGCTTTGCTTCGCTATATTCTTCAGCGCCTCCGGAACCGGAAGTTTCCTACAAGACATCGAATTAAGAATACAACAGAGAACCTTGAGACCGACCTTGAGGGTTCTTCCTTTTCAGCATCGCCCTCGTCAGACGTGTATTCTTCCAAAAGGCTTAACGATGACATAACTACCCTTGTGTCATCATTTATACGTGATCCGGCTTAAAAATGATCAAAAGAAAATATTGAGAATAATTTAGACTTAAAATTTTAGACGGCCTGCGTCTTTATACGTAAAAATTAATCGTTACTGAATTGATTTTCGATTATCATGAAATTTTATAAAGAAAATAACAAACCTTAAAACAGTAACCTCCTACGAGGTTATAAAAGCGGATAAAAGAGCTGCTCTCTTCGCAGTCTGCACTGATACATCGATGGCACCGATCCAATAAAAATTTAAAACAAATATGAATTTTTATTTATTTAATAATAATTAATACTTAGTTAACCTCATAAGTCGTGATTATAATAAGCAACCCATTTTTGTTTTATTTTGTAATATTTGTTTAAAAATAAAGAGCTGTTATTCTTTTGTGGAGCGGTTGAATCTGATATTTGTCACCCCTAAAATAATGCATGATTTGGCCGCCAATTTTTTAAAAAGTGAGGGTTAAACCCTTCGTAGCTTCAACCTCTTCTCTTTCTTTCAACATGATCGCATAAAAAGTTTTCCACACAAAAGGGGCAACTGGAGTTCTCTAGTCTATATTCCTTATAAAAGCTAGCAATAACCACCACTGTAGTCACTGAAATTTCGGGTCAAAAGGAGGCCAGCTTCTTGGGGCTTTAGGTTGGGCCAATAGGAGGCCAGGACTTCTTGGACCAATAGGAGGCCAGGACTTCTTGGACCAATATGAGGATAGGATTTCTTGGGCCAATAGAAAACTAGGACTTTTTGGGCAAATAGGAGGCCAGGACTAAGCTGGAAGGCAGGACTTTTTGGGCCAATAGGAGGCCAGCACTTCTTGGGCCAAAAGGAGGCCAGGACTTCTATTGGACTAAGAAGCTTATGTAGTTTATAATATTTAAAAATATTATTTTGCGGTTTATTCGGATCAAGGAATCAAGTAGGGGTACCTATGTACATAGGTAGGTGTCTAAATTGGCCTAAATATTCAGTTTTTTTGGCTATAAAATTTTTTTGACTTGACTTAAGCGAATTAATTCCTTATAAAGGCACCAGCTTTTTTTTGGGAAAGAAGGTCTATGCAAAATTTCAGGTCGATTGGTTTAGGCTGTAGCCCTGCCAGACGGAATAAGAAAAGTCTTATATCTCGACTTCCTGTGAACCGATCGACTTGAAATTTTCAGGGATTCCTATAATCGTATTATGGAAGATCTGTATAAATTTTCAAGTAAATCGGCTCTCAGGGACCCTAGACACTTAAAAAACACATTTCGTACACTTGGTTCCGTTCGTAAAATTTCTGGGTTTTTCTTGACGGGGCGGAACGCTACCGCATCCCTATTTAACTATTTTTACTATTTTTATTTTTGTATTTCTTCGTGTTGGCCATAAAAAAACGTATAGAGGCGGATGTTGTGAGAGTGGGGGGGAATTTTTTGTGAGTCGGGACGCATCTCCTGCATAGAATAACAGTCCGGAAGATAATCCAGTTATTTTATTTCCTTCCAAGTACGAACGTTCCTTTTTGATTCGTCACATGAGCTTAAAATGAGTCATTCGCGTTTCTACCTTTGAAATCCTGAGGACAAAAGCGTAAAAGGTGTCTTTTTGAAAAGGGGACCGTTTAATTTATTATTAAAAAGAGGGGCCTCAAGTGGCCTTTTCCTGTGACCCGTCGAGTGTTGATTAGTGATGAAGGAAAGATTGAAATTTCGCTTGTAATTGACTTTTTATATCAAGAAATGGGGAAACTTTTGAGCCTTCTCGCTCGTGACGAATCCAACTGTTGCACTCCTCAGAAATACGACGTTTTTCTCGACTTTGAGAGTAAGTTGCTTTATAATTTAATGCCATCTAATATTCGCTGTAGATGCAGAACCGACGGAAAACGAGAAGAGCGTATATGAAGAGGTCGCCAAAGTTTTGGAGTCTTCAGAAGGCATTTTGAGCGAGCTAGGCCTCTATAAGGGGGCCGGGAGAGAAATCCGAGAGGCGATAACAACTCCTACTGATCAAAATCAGAGCAAAGCATGGAACATCGTTCTTCCCCTTGTTGAAAAGTTGAAACGTTTCTATCTTTTCTCATTGGAACTAGGTATATAACCAAATTATCAATTTTACTTAATTTCTTTGTAGAAAGAGTCGTTCCTAAGCTTCTTCGGGAATTGTGCTCTGGTGCGATGAGTCCGACGCAGCATTTGGAGACGCAGCAGGCGCTCGTGAAGCAGTTTGCGCACATTTTGGAGTTCGTTTTGAAGTTCGATGAGTACAAAATGAAGACGCCGGCGATCCAGAATGATTTTTCGTACTACAGACGGACTATGAATAGGAGGCAAAGGGGTTGGATGGAAAGCGGGAATATGGAAGGGGAGCAGCCTGCGGAAGAGATGTCCTGCGAGCTCGCTAATCGGATTTCGCTTTTTTATGCGAATGCGACTCCGATGTTGAGAGCTTTGAGTCAGGCGACAACCGATTTCGTTCAGCAGGTACATTTGGGCGAAATTGCTAGAATGGAACCTGACCAAAAAAAGTATCCAAGTCAACCCCCTTAGATTTTAGCGAGGAATCAATTGGGATCTAACTTTTGGATTCAACATACAGGGTGCTCCAAAATGACCCAAATGTTTTGACGATGGAAATTGATTCTTTGCTTGATTTCCAGCAAATTTTACTTAAAACACTTTTTTGATGGTACCGTTCCGGAGTTGCTAATTGCTTGCCCAAGTTAAGTGGCACTGAACTCCAGAATGTTTGGTCCCATCAAAAAAATGTTCTAAGTAAAATTTGCTGAAAATCAAGCAAAGAATCAATTTCCATTATCAAAACATGGGGTTTCTGTATAAAATAAGAAAGTTAGGGTCGTTCTGGAGCACCCTGCATGTCGGATCCAAAAAATATTGATCCCAGTCGATTCTTTGCTCAAAATTAAGGGGGGTTTACTTGGATACTTTTTTTCGTCACATCAAAACTTTGGCTGGTCGAAACCATTCTAAACCTTGCTGTTACAGAACAAAGACATACCCATTGAGAATACAACAGAGACGTTAGCCACGATGGCCAAAGTATGCCTAAGAATGCTCGAAAGCCCGTATGTATAGCCAAAATTCAAGATGAGTCGATATCAATATTGATTTTTAGTAGTTTGGTCGGCCAATTTGAAAAAGAAGAGACGGAACTACTCGTTCTAAGAGTTATGGTCGGCCTTGTCATCCTTTACGATTACGTCCATCCTCAAGGGGCTTTTACAAAACCTTCGAATCTTGACGTCAAAGGATGTGTGAAGCTGTTAAAAGATCAACCTCCTATCAAATCCGAACCTCTTTTAAATGCCTTGAGGTGAGATTATTGCTCAATGTGGTTGGGTAATGAACTTCTTTTAGGTACACGACGAAACATTTGAACGAAGAAGCAACACCGAAGCAGATCAAGAACCTTTTAGCAGCATGACTTCATTTTTGCTTATCCCATCGCCGTCTATTTATATATCGAAAGAACCAATAATGTTACCCCTTCCTACCCCTCTATAATCTAGTCTGCACCAAAGCTTTCAGGTTATTTTAAGGGAAGCGTGACAATAATGGAGAAAAATTCATTAAAAACCCTGAGATTAAGCTCTCTACCAATTTTCTTTTGAACATATCATAGGAACTGCCAAATACTCATGTTCTAGTCACAGAACCTCATATTTAGTCATTTTTCTATTTAGTTTCTTTTTTATAAAAAGACACTGGTTTCCCATTAAGCTCAAAATTAAGGTTGTCTTGATTTTTGCCATGACATTGCATTTAAACAAAATGTTGCTTTAAATCGTGCCATAATGTTTTCTATTTTAAAATTATATCGGAAGAATGTTGAAATTTTGTATTATCGGCGATATGAAGGTTATTTTTGTATAACCTAAGCCCAAACGTTAGTTCGTTTTTCTTCCACCAGGCTTTGTCGCCAAACATTTTATTATTTTGTGAAGAAAATTGTTATCTTTCTAAAATATTTTTAGCGTTAAGTTTGAAAATGGGTGCTCATTTATCGAGATGTATTTGGAAATTATTTTATTTGAATATATATGTTATAATGCAGTCTTTCTTTTGTCTGTTTCCGTAGTAACAAGTAAACAGTTTCAAAAATGCCTATTATTGTGAAAGATTTTACTTGGAGGCAGAGTAATGAATTGGTGATTGTTAGGGTGCCTTTGCACAATGTTTCGACATCAAAAGTTGACCTTTTTGCTTCAAATACGTATATTAAGGTATATAAGAAAGGATTTTTGTGGTTTTGAGTGTTTTTTAGGTTCATTTCCCTCCATTCTTTTTTGAAGCGTGTCTTTTCGATGAGATCAACGATGATGAAAGTAGATGCCAGTTGATGAAAGAAGAAGCAGTTTTTGAGCTGGTCAAGAGTGAGAAGAAAGAATGGCCTTCTTTGGTGAAGGAAGTGACGAAAAATGAGGCTCTTCGGATCAAGCAGGATGCTATCGAAAGGTCGCATCAAAAAGCGGAAGAAGCGAAAAAGAAGAAGTCGGGTATGATATCGCATATCGCATTTGTACTGACTTTTTTGAAGAGTTAAAAAATCAAAGACGAAGGGATTGTGTACAAAAGCAAATGGACATAAGCTCCAAGTTAAGGGAGGAGATTGAAAAAGTGAAAAAAGACCAAAAGGAGGCTGCTCAGAATGAAGTCATTACATGGAAAGAGAAAGAAACCGATGATGATAAAATACTTCTACCATTGTGGAAGAAAATGAGCAAAGAACTCCGCTTAGGTAAAAGGTCTTGTTTTCGATTTTTTAAACTAAATTATGACTTAGAAAAGGTTAAAATGAAGCCGAAAGTGGAGAAAAAAGAAGAAAAGTCTTTGTCGGTCCCACCTCCTCGGAGTTTTGGAAAAATTGCATGCGATTTCACTTATAGGGCGTTTCCTACACCATGTCGTGAGTCAAAACTTGGTGAAGAAGATGAGGTAAGTTTAAATATGGAGATTATTGGTCCAAGAGTATCTGGTCTCCTATTGGCTGAGGAGTTGGCTGCCTCCTATTGGTCCAAGAGTATCTGGCTTCCTATTGGCAGAGGAGTTGCCCGCCTCCTATTGGTCCAAGATTATCTGGTCTCCTATTGGCAGAGGAGTTGCCCCTATTGGTCCAAGAGTAACTGGTCTCCTATTGGCAGAGGAGTTGCCCCTATTGGTCCAAGAGTAGCTGGTCTCCTATCAGATGAGGAGTTGCCCGCCTCCTATTGGTCCAAGAGTATCTGGTCTCCTATTGGCAGAGGAGTTCCCCGCCTCCAATTGGTCCAAGAGTATCTGGTTTCCTATTCGATGAAGAGTTGCCCCCTCCTATTGGTCCAAGAGTATCTGGTCTCCTATTGGCTGAGGAGTTGCCCCTCCTATTGGTCCAAGAGTATCTGGTCTCCTATTGGCTGAGGAGTTGGCTGCCTCCTATTGGTCCAAGAGTATCTGGTATCCTTTTGGCAGAGGAGTTGCCGGCCTCCAATATTGGTCCAAGAGTATCTGGTCTCCTATTGGCAGAAGAGTTGCCCGCCTCCTATTGGTCCAAGAGTATCTGGTATCCTTTTGGCAGAGGAGTTGCCCGCCTCCTATTGGTCCAAGAGTAATCTGGTCTCCTATTGGCAGAAGAGTTGCCCACTCCCCCTATTGGTCCAAGAGTAATCTGGTCTCCTATTGGCAGAGGAGTTGCCCGCCTCCTATAGGTCCAAGAGTAATCTGGTCTCCTATTGGCAGAAGAATTGCTTGCCTCCTATTGGTCCAAGAGTATCTGGTCTCCTATTGGATGAGGAGTTGCCCGCCTCCTATTGGTCCAAGAGTAATCTGGTCTCCTATTGGCAGAGGATTTGCCCGCCTCCTATAGGTCCAAGATTAATCTGGTCTCCTATTGGTCCAAGAGTATTTGGTCTCCTATTGGTAGAGGATCCAGCCTCCTATTGGTCCTGTTAGCCCAGGGGTTTCTAGCTTCTAGCTAGAGTTTTGCCCAGCTATTCATTAATTTCATTATTTTCAGTGGTTGAAAAAACAAGCGGAGGCTAGACGTGCAACAGGGTTCGTCGCAGAAGATTTGAGGCCTGAGGAAAACGATCCAATGTGGTTGTTAGAGAAAGGACTTTATTTCCATAACGTTGGAAACTATTTGGGCGCCATAAGTGCGTTTTCACATGCAATCAAAACTTGGAACAAAATCCCAGATCTCTACGTGGCAAGGTCACATTCGCAATTGGCGCTTGGTAATTTCCGTCGCGTTCTTTCAGACACCACAAGCGCATTAGATCTCTGCCAGCCACACGTCGCAGACAACGCTGAAATGAGGTTCTACAGCCATTTGAACCGCGGTAAAGCTCTTTTGGAGATCGGGAAAGGGAAATCTGCGATGGCAGACTTGGTCGAAGCCTACGAACTGAAACCTTACTTCGCTCAGCTCGAACATCTAATGGACAGAGCGGAAAACATGGAGGATTCACGCGAAGAGCTACCACCCACAAGCTATTTCGACCCATCCGTTCTTGCCCAATAAAAATAAAACACATGAAATTTTTTTGAATTTTTGTTTTCTTGTCAAAAAATGCCTTAGATGATGAATAAGAGTAAAGATTTGTTAACTTCGATCGCATGGGGGATGGCTGTCGGTGGGTCGCTTTTTGTGACCTCGCATGTCTTAAGACATCGCCCCCAGCCGGATTCGAGGCTGCGGAAAAACGGAAGAAGACTCCTAGCAGCGAAATCGATACCTTTCCTCGAACTAGCAGAACCCAAGGCAGAATTCATCAATGGCTACTACAGGGTCAAGCAATATCAACAAAATAAATAAATAGAACACAATTTTCGCTTGTTTGCAAGTTCGTTTTGATCTGGCGATATCCGCCATGCATTTTACCAGCATGGAAATGTCCAGACCAGTAAAGAAGTCTCCTTTTGTAAAAAAAACCCCGGACCTGAATGGTCGCCTGGCGAATAACCTGTGACGAATCTGATAACCTAGCCGGCTAAGATCAGGTTACTGTCACCAAGCAAAATCCTACTTCCAAAATCATTGATTTTATCAATTCTATCAAATCCTTATTAAACTTTTAACTTTCTAAAAGAAAGTTATTATCGTTTTAATCTTGTTTAATTAATTTTATTAATGGGCCGCTATTATGGGAGGTAAGATAATTGTGAAGAATTTCTCTTCGAATGGTGGTTTAGAATGTTAAATTTCGATCGTTTTGTCGTTTTAGATCTCGTTCTAGATCGCGAGAACGTCGTAGGTCGAGATCGCCAGTTCGTTACAGGTCGAGGGAGCGAAGGCAAGTGAACGGTCGCTCCCGGGGTGGAGCCAGCGGAGTCAACTTGCGGAGGCCCCATTGGGACATGTCACGTCTTAAACCTTTCACCAAGAACTTCTACACTCCCCATCCAGATGTCGAATCGAGGTGACCAACTTAATGATGATCTCTTTTTTAAATTCAACGCCGTATTTCTAGGCCTAGAAGTGATATCGACAAATATTTAGAAGACAAAGACATTACGATTAAAGGGCATGACATTCCCAAGCCGGTTTGGTCCTTCGACGAAGCGAACTTTCCTGAAATGGTTCTCAAAACTATCAGGTAGGTACTCATTCAATGCATGATGGGTAATAGATATTCATGCAATAATGCATGATGGGCAGAGATGGGCGGATTCGTATTCGTAAATCCGAATAGGATTCACATCACCTTAAGTTGTGAATCCGAATACGAATCCGTTCGGATTCGTAGTTGTGAATACAAATAGATTCGGATTTGGATTCGTATCTATGAATTCGTAAATTCGAACGGATTCACACATTTTAAGACTATTAGGTATTTTTCATCAAAATTAACATTTTAAGAGCCAATTTTTCGTAAAAAACCTCCAAATCAACATATGTAGAGCCTAATTTTCGTCCGAAAACCCCAAAATCAAGTTTTTAAGAGCGATTTTTCATCAAAACCTCAAGATCGAGGTTTTAAGAGCCAAATTTTCGTCAAAATCCTCAAAATCAAGGGTTTAAGGCTCAAATTTTCGTCAAAATCCTCAAAATCAAGTTATAAAGCCTAATTTTCGTCCAAAAACCTCAAAAATGAAGGTTTTAAGAGCCAAATTTTAGTCCAAAACTTCAAAATCATGGTTTCAAGAGCCCGTTTTTCGTCAAAAACCTCAAAATCGACCTTTTTAAAGCCAAATTTTCGTATAAAAATTTCAAAATCGACTTTCAAGAGAAATTTTGTCAAAAACCTCAAAATCGTGGTTTTAAGAGCCAATTTTTCGTTATAAAACCTCAAAATCAACGTAATAAGTGCAATTTCTTTTGTCAAAAATTTCAAAATCAACCGAAAATTAATCTTTACGAAAGTTGTTGATTGGGAGGTTTTTGACGAAAAATTCGCTCTAAATCTTGATTTTGACGTTTCGACCTTAAATGGCTCTTAAAACCTCGATTTTGGGGTTTTTGGACGAAAATTAGGCTTTACAAATTTTGACTTTGTAGTTTCTGACGAAAATTGGCTCTTAAAATTTTCATTTTGAGGTTTTTGGACGAAAATTAGGCTTTACAATTAATGTGTATTTTGATGTTTTTGACGAAGAATTGGCTTTAAAACTTGACTTATGAGGATTTTGACGAAAATTTGGCTCTTAAAACTTTTGATAAAACTGATTGTTTTCCAGGAAACTTGGTTTCAAAGAGCCTACGCCTATACAAGCTCAAGGTTGGCCAATAGCGTTGAGCGGGAGGGACATGGTCGGCATCGCATCCACCGGTTCTGGAAAAACGTTATCTGTATTGAAAAAAACCATGAAATTTACACAAATTATATATTTCTTTTGTAGTACATTCTCCCTGCTTTGGTTCACATAGAAGCTCAAGAACCTCTGAGGAGAGGGGAAGGCCCGATCGCCCTCGTCCTCGCTCCTACTCGTGAATTAGCCCAGCAGATCGTCGAAGTCGCCAATGACGTCGGAGAAGACGTTTCAAATGTCGCTGTTTTCGGCGGCGCCCCCAAATCTTATCAAGTTCGTCTTTATGAGCTCGTTTATTTTTTATACTTTCGTTTTTGTAGGCGAGGGAGTTAAAAAGAGGAGTCGAAATCGTCATTGCGACACCTGGAAGGCTTTTGGACTTTTTGGAAAGTCGAGAAGTTGATTTGAAACGATGTACTTATCTTGTGCTCGATGAAGCCGACAGGATGCTCGATATGGGATTTGAGCCGCAAATTCGCAAAATAGTCGAACAAATCAGAGTATGTTTATAGTTAACTTTCTCAAAGAGAAGTTATTGTAATACCGTTGGATTCGGGTTTTTGGGGAAGGGTCTTCCAGACCCCCTAGGGTCAAACTGTCTTTTGATCTTTGTTGGACATGACTTTGTCTGTGGTGCCGGCCGGCCGTCGCCTTTTTTTTCCGGAACACTTCACGGCCACAATTTTCATCCGATTTTCACGAAATTTTCACACAATCTTCCTTTCGTGGTTATCTTGAAAGTGACGAGAGCGATTTTTGAAATTCGACAAAATGGCGGAGATATGTCTGTCTAAAGTTTGCAAAAATGTGCTACGGCCTTTCTATCGGTCCGATCTTCACCAAATTTTAACCAAATAATCTTCACGTGATCCCGATTAAATTTCATTAACTAATTAGGTAATTAATTATGTAATTAGGTAATTATGGCTAATTAACTTAATTTTCCCATTTTCATAAAATTATCACCAAATTCAAGTTATGATTGCAAATAAAAAATTCTCAAAAATTAATTAATTAATTAACTAATTAGGTAATTATATTGAGTTTGAGTGAAATAAGTCCCATTTTCATAAAATTCAATTTAATTAGATAATTAAATAATTAGGTAATTATAATGTTTTTGAGTGAAATTAGTCCCATTTTCATAAAATTCTCACCAAATTCAAGTTATGATTGAAAAAAAAATTCTCAAAAATTAATTAATTAATTAGATAATTAAATAATTAGGTAATTATAATGTTTTTGAGTGAAATTAGTCCCATTTTCATAAAATTATCACCAAATTCAAGTTATGACTGAAAATTTTTTTTCTCCAAAAACTAATTAACTAATTAAGTAATTAACTAATTAGGTAATTATGATGTGTTTGAGCGGAATTAGTCCTATTTTCATAAAATTATCACCAAATTCATGTTATGATTGAAAAAAAAAATTTTCTCCAAAAATTAATTAATTAACTATTTAGGTAATTATAATGTGTTTGAGTGAAATTAGTCCAATTTTCATAAAATTATCACCAAATTCAAGTTATGATTGAAAAAAAAAATTCCCAAAAATTAATTAATTAAGTAATTAACTAATTAGGTAATTATGATGTGTTTGAGCGGAATTAGTACTATTTTCATAAAATTATCACCAAATTCAAGTTATGATTGAAAAAAAAATTCCCAAAAATTAATTAATTAAGTAATTAACTAATTAGGTAATTATGATGTGTTTGAGCGGAATTAGTACTATTTTCATAAAATTATCACCAAATTCAAGTTATGATTGAAAAAAAAAAAGTTTTTTTCCATTAATTAATTAATTAATTGATTAACCAGTTTGGTAATTATATTGTGTTTGAGTGAATTTAGTCCCATTTTTTAGAAAATTATCAGTTATCACCAAATTCAAGTTATGTTAGAAAAAAAGGATTCATTTCCCCCGAAATTTATGGATCCCCCGAAATCTGTAGACCTTCGAGAAAGTTCGTGTCTGGGCAAGCTCCAGGACCAACACTTTTCATTAAGAAAAGGGTCAAAGTTCACTCAGTTCTTTATCATGGTTACACAATCCACCTCCAAAAAGGGTCATTTTGACCCCAAGATACTCACCCGTTTCTTTTGTTTGCCGTTTTTAGCCTGACCGTCAAGTTCTGATGTGGTCGGCTACTTGGCCAAAAGAAGTTCAGAATCTCGCAGAAGAGTTTCTTAAAGATTACATCCAAGTAAATGTCGGCTCGCTTCAACTTTCTGCGAACCACAACATCCTCCAGATAGTCGATGTCTGCTACGAAAACGAAAAGGAACAAAAGTAGCCTAAAAACTACCACAAAAATACCGAACTCTAATCTTTTATTTGCAGACTTTTGACTCTTTTGAAAGAAATAATGTCGGAAAAGGATAATAAGACGATTGTATTCATCGAGACTAAAAAGAGGGTCGAAGAAATCACTCGGAAAGTCGTTCGTGAAGGGTAATTTAGTGTTCATAACTCATTTTTAACGTATTAATTCCTTTTTTTCAGTTACAATGCTGTATCTATTCACGGAGATAAAAAACAATCGGAAAGAGATTACGTATTAAAAGGTTAGATTAATTTATTGAAAGCAACTATGGTTGGGAGGTTTTGTGGGTGATTTTTGAGGAAGTTATGTCCAGGGGAAGCTCCAGATGAGTAACTTCCTCAAAAAAGGCTATAGTAAGGGACCTAGAAGGGTTATTCAAATTTAGGAGTCGTTAAGGTGTGTTTTGTGGGTGATTTTTGAGGAAGTTATGTCCAGGGGAAGCTCCAGATGAGTAACTTCCTCAAAAAAAGCTGTAGTAAAGGGCCTAGAAGGGTTATTCAAATTTAGGAGTCGTTAAGGTGTGTTTTGTGGGTGATTTTTGAGGAAGTTATGTCCAGAGGAAGCTCCAGACAAGTAACTTCCTCAAAAAAGGTATAGTAAGGAGCAGGGTTATACCACAATGGTGTTGAAGTAGAAGATATTATTTGAGGAAGTTTTCTAATCGGGACAGCTCCAAACCATTTCTTTATTTGACAAAATTTAATTTTAGATTTTAAAAACGGACGCACTCCAATTCTCGTCGCCACTGACGTTGCAGCACGAGGTCTAGGTAAACAATTTTCTAATATTCTTAATTTGAAACAATGGAATTTTTCATTTGATTTAGGTTTTTTTTTTTTCGTTTAAGACTTTTTTTTTTGTTTTCAATATTTTCTTCTTGTATGTTTACAGAGGCACATACGTGATAATGCTTGGTTAACGAATATTCGAGCATTTGGCGCGTAGTGTCTCTTCTCTGTCACCGCGGTGCCTTCCCTCGCCTCTCGGTCCCCCGGGAACATTCGCCTTCGAATGGTGAAGCGGTGAGTACGGGGTACGGGGACGGCGAATGAGGGAGGCAATTTCTCGGAGCACCTCCCCTTCTTCTGGGGAAATCCTCCGCCTTTTTAAAGCGTTCATGTCGCTCAACAAGTTTTGGTAACCAAAGTGAGTATAATATGTTTTATTCAATTAATAAAAGATCTGGAAGGACTTGCATGAAGTCTTTCCGTTAGCCTGGGGTTTTTTTTTTCCAAAACCATTTTTTCCCTTTTATAATATTTGTTTTTTTGATTTTTTAGATGTCGAGGATGTCAAATTTGTTATCAATTTCGATTTTCCGAACAACTCCGAGGATTACGTGCACAGAATCGGGCGTACGGGGAGGTCGAAGAAAAAGGGGACGGCGTACACGTTTTTTACGAGGAACAACTCAAAACAAGCGGACGATCTCGTTTCCGTGTTACGAGAGGCGAATCAGGCGATAAGTCCCAAATTGGAAGATCTCGCTGAAACGTTCAAGGCGAATACTGGAAGACGTAAGTTCATTAGATCCTCAACTAGGGTTATATTTTTTAAGTTTGTACCCCTTGTAGATGGATTTCGACCCTTTTAAATGGGCTTGACACTTGTAGGCTAGTGTGGACTGCATTTTGGCTGGATTAGACCCAATTTTGAAGTTTTGGGCCCCAATTTAGACGGAGTTGGGCCCCATTATAGAAGGGTTTGGGCAACACTTTTTATAAATTTGGGCCCCGTTTGTACGGGTTTGGGCCTCATGTTAAGGGTTTGGGCCCCACTTATAAGGGTTTTGGCCCCCCACTTATAAGGGTTTTGGGCCCAATTTATATGGGTTGGGCCCAATTTATACGGGTTTGGGCCCAATTTATACGGGTTTGGACCCTAATTATACGGATTTGGGCCACATTTATTAGGGTTTGCACCTATTTTATACGTGTTTGGGCCCAATTTATACGGGTTTGGGCCCCATTAATAAGGGTTTGGGTCCAATTTATATGGGTTTGTGCCCCATTTGTACGTGCTTGTGCCCCATTTGTACGGGTTTGGGCTCAATTTATACAGTTTTGGTCCCATTAATAAGAGTTTGGGCCCCATTTATGCGGGTTTGGGCCAATTTATACAGGTTTGGGCCCCGTTTGTACGGGGTTGAGCCCCGTTTATACGGGTTCAGACCCATGTTAAGGGGTTGGGCCCCATTAATAAGGGTTTTGGGCCCAATTTATAAGGGTTTGGGCCCTATTAATACGGGTTTGGGCCCAATTTATGCGTGTTTGGGCCACATTTATAAGGGTTCGCGCCTATTTTCTAAGCGTTTGGGTCCAATTTTTATGGGTTTGTGCCCCATTTATACCGACGGGTTTGGGCCCATTAATAAGAGTTTGGGCCCTATTTATACGGGTTTAGGCCCATTAATAAGAGTTTGGACCCCATTTATACGGGTTCGGGCCCATTAATAAGAGTTTGGGCCACATTTATAAGGGTTTGGGCCACATTTATAAGGGTTTGGGCCACATTTATAAGGGTTTGGGCCACATTTATAAGGGTTTGCGCCTATTTTTTTACGCGTTTGGGCCCAATTTATACGGGTTTGGGCTCCATTTATAAGGGTTTGGGTCCAATTTTTATGGGTTTGTGCCCCATTTATTAGGGTTTGGGCCCATTAATAAGAGTTTGGGCCCTATTTGTACGGGTTTGGGCCCCATTTATACGGGTTTGGGTCAATTTATTCAGGTTTGGGCCCAGTTTGTACGGGTTTGAGCCCCATTTATACGGGTTTAGGCCTCATTTATTAGGGTTTTGGGCCCAATTTATACGGGTTTGGGCCACATTTATAAGGGTTTGCGCCTATTTTTTACGCGTTTGGGCCCAATTTATATGGGTTTAAGCTCCATTTGTACGGGTTTGGGCCCCATTTTTGCGGTTTTGGGCCCATTAATAAGAGTTTGGGCCCTATTAATACGGGTTTCGTCCCAACTTATTTATTTATTAGAAGTTTTAGCTCATACAGGGAACCAAGCCCCATTAAAGAACAGTCATATGGGTTTGGGCCCCATTCATCCATAAGCACTCATCCACTTCAAGCATTCCAAATTGTTACCCCTAACTTTTGCAGTCCAGTTTTATTTTAAAAATCACTTTTATGTCTATATATCTGGCTAAGAAAATCAGTAAAATCACTCTTTTTGCCATTTTGAAGCCCTCTCGAGCCTAGGAAGGGTAAACTCCTTGTCCCACCTTTTGAGAATTGCCGTTGTCATTTGTAGAGCAATTTGTGAATTATTTTTTGTAGGGAGGGCTCCAAGGAGGAAGAGGTCGAGAAGCCGGTCTGTCGAGAAGAAGGTCGAGAGGAGGGAAAAGACTCCCGAAAGGCGAAAACGTCGAAGTTCTTCATCCGAGCCTCGACATCACCATCATCACCATCACCATCGCCATCACCGGAAAAGGGAACGATCATCGTCTTCTTCCTCGGACCAACTTCCCAAAAGCTACAAAGTGAAAAACTCCAAACGCTCCTCCTCAAAAAGCTCGAGCGTCTCAAGAAGCCCGACCCCGAAAAAACGAAACGGACACGATTAAGAAGAAAACCTTTTATTTACAAAATTAACATTTTATTTCTTTTTTTTATTGAATTTCGTCTGAAGATTTTTCAA
Organism: Orius laevigatus; assembly: GCA_018703685.1. Taxonomy (NCBI): domain Eukaryota; kingdom Metazoa; phylum Arthropoda; class Insecta; order Hemiptera; family Anthocoridae; genus Orius; species Orius laevigatus. The sequence continues at coordinate 93,630 of JAGWEN010000281.1, forward strand.
CTCGTCGAAAACGTCACCTTCAATCGAATCGAAATCGAGCTGAACCTGATTCCTTTTGTTGTCTCCGTTGAATATTCGACTTCGAGGCAAATCTATCAAATTATCTGTAACATAATAAACAATTTATGTAGAAAACTTTGTTTTTATCCATTCTAAAATAAAAATAAATTTCCTAAGTGTTGTCATTTGTTGGAAAAACAGTCGTTCAAGCTGTGGTTACAACAAATTCCTTGGCTGAATGCAGCCTCTGATGCTATAGCAAGGCTAGCTTTTGCTAGGCTCGATATAGCATCGAATTTGGCTCATGGGTCACTATGACCCTTGAACATTTGATCATTTTGACCCAAAGAAAGCAAGAGAAAATTTTGACCTCAAGCCTTATAGTAACAATAGGTCATTTTGACCCTATGAAGCTTAATGATAGCTCTTTTGACCCTAGAATCTTTAAAAACGTGCATTTGAGAATAATTTGACCACCGGTCATTTTGACCCAAGAATGCCTTCTAATAGACTACAGGTCATTATGACCCAAGAAACTTCTTCTGTTCAATGGGTCATTTTGACCCTGTAATGCATCAGCAAAACACATTTTATGGGACTACATAACAAAATGGGTCCTTATGACCCAAGAAGTATTAGGCTACATAATCATTGTGCACCCTAGAACGTTTTAAAATTTGAGTCTAGGGTCATTTTGACCTATAAAACGTAAAAATATGGATTTGAGGTACCTAAATATTTATAGACATTAGGTCATTTTGACCCTACACCATTTAAAAAACACGGATTTGAGGTGAAGATCTAGAGACAATAGGTCATTTTGACCCTATAACGTTCTAAAAGCGGGGTAAATATATACAGACAATGGGTCATTTTGACCCTATAAAGTTCTAAAAGCACGGAATTGAGGTCAACAGACAATAGGTCATTTTGATCCAATAACGCCTTAAAACACAGATTAGAGGGCATTCCATAGGACCATTGCTAATTTAAACCCAAGAACCCCAAAAACTTTCAGCATTTGACGGATTCCCTCATTTTGAAAAACGTTTACGTCATAGGGATTGTTAACCAATACAATTTGTTTATAAACAAAATAGAACCACAGAGGACAATGAACACAAAACACAACTTGACAAACGTCAAGGTTAAATACTCTGTCAGTGTTGCCAACCTTATCATACCAATCGTCAAAAATTGGAATCTGGTACCATTTAATGGCACTCTCCAACTGCCACCATTGACAATAATACTCAAAAACCGCTAAAAACATACATCATTTTCATTAATTACTATTGTTTTTCACCATCGGTTGGCTAACCTGTTAGTGACTGAACCTATGTTGAAGCTACCTTGGAATTTCAAATGATAATTGATAACTTATAAAATTATTAATTATGTCTTTAGAACAGACAACATGTGAAGGTAATTATGTCATATCCACACTTGTTGCTTAATATGGTGATTTTTAGATTTAAAAGCTTTCGAAAGGAGGCTGACAGAAGTGATAGCTTGCCTCCAACCTTCTACTTTACGATGGAGGAGTAAGTGTAGAAAACATTTGGGCAGGCAAATATTCTATTTTTTGCAGTCGTTTTAGCTGTGATGTCTATATGCACTGCGATCGGTGCTTGGTACTGGCTGACCGACCCGCACACCTCAGACGTCTCATTTCCTCAGAGTTTGATCAACCACCCTTTCTTCACGATGTCCAGTCTTTTTCTGCGTAAGGGATAGAATGAATAAAAGGGTCCTATGTATCTTTTTTAGTCGTATTGTTCATATTTGGGATACACAAGAGAGTGATAGCACCTTCGATCATCACAGCGAGGACCCGCTCGGTCCTGAGCGACTTCAACATGAGCTGCGACGAGACCGGGAAACTCATTTTGAAACCTCGTCCGACCGTTTCCTGACAGACGCACCCCGTAAGCCGTACGTCGTCCTCGGATCTCTCGGGCATGTACGACATGCTTACCAACTTCAAAACTCCGCCGGACATCACCCATTGAAACCACGGCGACGAGAACGTTTTAACATTATTCGACTGAACTTACCACTTTTACCATGTTCGATTTCGTTGTTAGTTTTTCTCTTTGAAGTAAAAATGTAATTTTTTTCTGTCTTCGTTGTCTTCTTGGCCAAACCACCCCTTCTTTTTTGGGCAATGCTGACCTCGATTGGCACCCCTGCATTCCAAATTATGTGATTCTGACCTTGGTTGGTACTCCTGTGTTCCAAATTACGTGATTATGGCCTCGGTTGGCACCCCTGTGTTCCAAATGTCACGATTTTGACCTCCATTGGCACCCCTATGTTACTTTTTGGGTTGACACACATCAATCAACCACCACTCAATCAGAAGTTGTATCTTTCAGTGTTTATGACCATTTTTAAGCATTTTTGACGTACTGGGTAAGTCATAAATTAATAACATACGTGAAATTGGGATAATACATGTAATATACTAATTTAAACAATGAAATCACAGCCAAGGTTATTTTACAACAAGATTTTTAAACGGAAGATTCGCTATTGGTATAATTAGTAGTGACGGGAGAAGCTACCAATTGGCTTGAAAGCCAGTCGAGCCCTTGGTAAAGTCCAGCTCCAGTTTGAGCGGAGCATGCTTGCAAATGCCAGCTGTGACCGGAGCAAAGTTTGCTCGCTCCAAGTGCTTCTGTGATGCTCTCGAGTCCCTCGCACGTATTCAAATCCTATAAAAGAGTTTGTTTTCGATTTTAAATGGACGGATTTACTTGTTTGTTCGCTAGAATGAGAAGGGCGGCTTCTTTGAGGTCTTTTTCAGCGACTAGTTTGGCAAGCTCAAGTCCAGCTTCGGGAAGTCTTTCTTTGTCATTAGAGTCCACCACGAAAACCACAGCCTAAAATACAAATTTTAGCTTACAAATAATGTTTGAATGTTACCTGAGTGTTGAGAAAGTAGTGTTTCCATAATGGCCTTAACTTAGGTTGACCTCCTATGTCCCAAATGTTGAAACGCAAGTTTTTATACTCGATAGGTTCTACATTGAAACCGATAGTTGGGGATCTGTATGACATGAATTCGTTTTGTTTCAATTTGAAAAGAATACTCGTTTTTCCTGCTCCATCTAAGCCTAAAGCGACGACTCTCATTTCTATTTTGGGCCCGATATGAACTCTGTTGTCTTTGGTGAATGTAATCGGGATATCGGGGTTGAATTGGTCAGGGCTTAATTGGTTGAATTGATCATGCTGTTTTTCGATGGATTCGATAGCTTTGGTTAGTTGGGGTCCGCATGTGACTAAACGGGCGTCATCGTGGGTGAGCGATGTTTCGCAGAGTGTGACGACGGACATGACTTGAGCGAGCCAAGTAGCGATGTCTTGCTGCGATGCTCGTAAAGTTGCCAGGCGTTCCCGAGCGTGAGTTTCGACGACAGAACGTGCGGTCGCTTCTTGTGTCTCCAGCTTGTTTCTTAGCTCTTCGAAATGATGCTCAACTCGAGCTCTTGCTGCTTCCAACGTCCCACCTTCACCATTCCCTTCAATGCCGACCACGACTTCTTCCAAACGATGTTCCGTTTGATTCATCTGCTCTATCAGTTGATGGGTTCGCTGCACAGCGGAAGACAAAAGCGTCCTCAGTTTTTCCGCTTCGGCTTCCACAAGCGAATGCGGATGATCTTTATGACGTCCGTACTCTTTACAAAGGTAACAAACAGCAGGCATTCTGCAGTCTTCTTTAAGACAAACGAATTCCGCAGTATGACCTGGATGGGAAAGACATTTGGGAAGCTCGCGCGGTTTTTCGTTCAGCGGAACACGTTTATGCGGCGCCAATGTTTTAGTCGAATGCGTCGCTATAGAGCATGGGGCGCATAAATGAGAGCGACATACGACACAGTAGACGACCGCTTGATGCCCTTCGTCTTCATCGCAGCTCACCCAACCTTCTGATTGGTTCACAACTTTCTTATTATCTTCCGACGTTTCTTTATCCGTCAGCTCCAACTTTTCAAGAAGTTCCAAAAGAGCGAAATTCTTCTTCAACCCCCATACACCAGAAGTCTCTGAAAGCAAGCTTACAGACCAACCGGAACCTTCAAAACTTACCAACAGGTGTAGGCTGTCGGTCAAAAGGGCATAAAATGGTATCATCTTTCAGAGGCAAGCGCAGCAAACAAGCATGGCAAACTGTATGGCCGCAGTACAGCAAACGTGGAACTCTTCCACCATCGATTGCAAAGACATCTTCACAAACTCTACATTCCAAAACCTACCACAAAATGCAAGTAATCATGTAAATAAACTGTCAGTGAACACAAGATGACAACTCACATTACTTTTGCTGGAAAACTTGTTTTTAACAGACTGCATTGCTATTTATTCAAAATATCAACAATTCAAGTCATTACAAAATAAAACAAAAAATTTCAAATAATCAAATACATAACTTTATAGAAACCAAATGTAAAAGGTTATGTTTACCAGTGTGACCAATAGCAAAATTTCCCCAACTTAGACACCAACATCCACTGCTACAAGTCTGGTTTGATGATGAACTGGCTGTAGAGTTTTGGCAGGATGATGGCTTTGCTGCTTGCTGAGAGACTGGAAACTTTTAGGGAGAGGATATTGAAGGACTGACTCTGCTTCAGATGCTGATTCTTTTATATACTGTGCCAATGCACCAGGCCATTGCCTGGAAATTTCCGGAGTGATCTATTCGGACCAGAAGCTTCCAGGAAGTACAGGGACGTTACTGATGGGCCCAAATGACTGTGAGCGTCGAACTGATGAGGTCACCACAATGATAAGCAACCATTTGGTTTTGCTTCAGTTTTTGGCACTGCAAATAGTGCAGTACTGCTGCAAGTTTTGGAAGCACAAAGAATTGTGCTCATAGAATTCAACCAGTTTTGTCATTCTTCTCATTGCTGCTTTGACCAGAATGACAACTTTGGTCCTAGCTTGAGTTTTAGCACCCTGAAGAGTTGGAGAAAGGAAATTATAAGAAAATCACAAAAAAATACATTCTTGAGAAATATTTTCGTTTATTTTTCCATAAGGGATTCTATTATTTAAAAAAAAAATGACAACTTTTTTTTCCGATAAAAAAAAAGTAAAAATTCTAAGCCGAACAATAATAAATAGCAATAAAAATATCAATAATAAATAATAAAAACAATAAAAAGTTCCTAATCACACGAATTCTATTTGATCCATTACACAATTGACATATAATAATACTTTTTGATTTTTTGAAAATTTGTGATTAAAATAGGCCCTGAATATATACAGAGTGAACACGCAGACTATTGGAAAAATTGGATATTTAAATGTTTTTTTGAGCTTTTAACTCGATTAATATACAGTGAATAAATAAAAAGATGTACAACCTATATAATATCAACGGCACAGCCAATTTAATAATAAAATATTGCCGTTCAACAGTGATGTACGAGTATATCACAAAGAAACAAAAAAGAATTGATTTAAGCGATGAAACAATAAATACTGTACAAAAAAACGAAAAAGTTAATTAAATTTTCTTCAAATATTAAAAATGGTATATTTGAGTTTGAAATAAAAGGAAATTAACAATTTATTTGCGACGGCTGGCTTTTTCGGCGAGTTTTTCCGCTTTTTTGAGGAGTCGCTCTTTCTCTTTTCGCTGCTTCTCTCGCTGTCGTTGTTCCTTCTCCGCTTGAGCTCGGAGCTCTTTCAGTTTTCGCTTCATCCTCGATTTCGCCTCGCCGCTCAGACCCATTCCTGGAAATGAGGAAGAAACTTGTTAAAGGCACCAGAAAATGGAATTTTTCAGTAAAATTTGAGCCTTAAATGGCAAGAAAACGAAATTTTTAGTTGAAATTCGAACCCTTGATGAAGACTTTCATAATTTGATAATGAAAACTAACCTTTTAAGTGTCTCGATTCGAGAGTTAGGAGGGCACATCCTGTCATATTCATTTCAAGAAAAATGGGGACGAATGACTCAAAACCGATGCCTTTTAACCATTGGCATACCTAAAAAAAAAATAATTCAATTAAATTGTTTTTTATTTTAATTTCCTAGCTGTTACTTGTTCCTTATTCCACTCAGGGATTGGAGTCGACTGCCAAATTTGGGCTTTTCTATCTTCATTCGGAATCCAAATGTCGCTTGAATCTGTAAAAAAAAGTTTGTTTTCGTTCAAAAAGAAGAATTCGATCTTGAACCATCAAAGATTGGAATCATTTTGAGGTGGCAGAAGTGTGAAGGGCGGGGGAGGGTCGAGGAAGGTAGGGATGGTGATGTTAGATGGTGAAATGCAGGGGCGGACTGGGACCTTAGGGTGTGGGTGGGTTTTCAGTTAAGGGGGCGCCCGTGGATGGGGGGGGGGGAGCGCAGAAAATTTTCTGGAAAATTTAGGAAATAACTTTTTCAATTCTGAAAATTAGGCATCATAAATGTTGATTTTGTGGGGTTTTTTTGACGAAAATTAGGCTCTAAAAATGTTGATTTTGAGATTTTTGGACGAAAATTAGGATTCATAAATGTTGATTTCGACGTTTTTTTGACGAAAATTAGGCTTTAAAAAATGTTGATTTTGAGGTTTTACGAAAATTTAGGCTTTACAAATGTTGGTTTTGAGGTTTTTGACGAAGATTAGGCTTTAAAAATGTTGATTTTGAGATTTTTGACGAAAATTTGGTCTTTACAAATGTTGATTTTGAGGTTTTTGGACGGAAATTAGGCTTTAAAAATGTTGATTTTGAGGTTTTTGGACGGAAATTAGGCTTTAAAAATGTTGATTGTGAGGTTTTTGACGAAAATTAGGCTTTTTAAATGTTGATTACGAGGTTTTTGGTCGAAAATTAGGCTTCATGAGTGTTGATTTCGACGTTTTTTGACGAAAATTAGGCTTTACAAATGTTGATTTTGAGGTTTTTCACGATAATTTGGCTTTATTAATGTTGATTTTGAGGTTTTTGGACGAAAATAAGGCTTCATAAATGTTGATTTCGAGGTTTTTTTCACGAAAATTAGGCTTTACTAATGTTGATTATGAGGTTTTTCACGAATTTTCGGAAATATTTGCCAAAATAAATAAATAAAAAATAAAAACAACCCGGGGGGCGCAGCCTCTATGGGTGGGTTCTGTCCACCCGCCCCCTCCGGGCCAGTCCGCCCCTGGTGAAATGTTTGGGGAGGTTGAGGAGGTGGTAGATGTTTAGTTATTCAAAAGTTAAGTTTGAAAAAAACAAGGAATATCACAAAATAATCAATAAATTAGCTCAATTAATAAGAAATAATACCTGAGGAACCAATTTTAGAAGGACTTGGATCGGCGGTTAGCATTCCAGGAGAGACGCTTCCAGAAGATGAGGGTGACCCTTGAGCCCAATTTATTGGACCTTTTTTAACTAAAAAGAACGAAAAATTAGTCCTGTTAATAAGCAAAAATATGGAGGAGACTCAAAAGTCGTAAATCAAACTTTCTCAATAATGAACTTACCTCTCAAATTCGCTTGGTTGACCGCTTGACGGATTTCTTCGACGAGCGATTGTGGGACGTTGGACGAAACTTGGGGTGCTTCAGTTTTCTCACTTCCTGAAGACATCCTCCTCTCTCTTTCAGCCAAAACTTGCTTCAACTGCTCAGCCAATGAATTCGCAACACCACCTTCAAATTGATTAAATTAAAATATTGTTTATTTAAAAGGAAACTTTTAGTACTTCTATGAGCCATAGGATTATTGTTTGTGTTGTTCCAAGATGCGGAATTCTTTTGAGGGTATCGCTCATCATCTTCGACGTCGGAATTTTCCGTGCTGTCGTCCGTCGTTAGCCCATAATCCGAACTGCTGTTGGAAAGTTGCTGCTTTTTGGCGGAAGTCGGAAGATGTCGGTTGGCGAGTCCGCCGCGAGTAGCGAGTTCCGCTTTCGATTTCGTGACGGAGACGTCGAGGAGGGCATGAGGCGGAACCGCGTCGTCTAGCTCGTCTTTCGCTCCCCCGTTCCCCGTACTGCATACCTTCATTTCAAAAATACACACGCTTAAAAATCATGCTACACACATGTGCAAACTAGGATACCAGTGATTCAGTAAAAAATATTATGATAGTAACCTAGTTTCCAAAAAATCATAGTTCAAAAGGGGTCTATCTGTTCAAAAAGAGCCCAAAAATGACTTATCTTGTCCAAAAAAGGTCCATCTTACTGAAAAGGGCTTCAAATCTACCCTAAAAGGATCCATCTCTTCAAAAATGGCTTAGAATTTGCCCAAAAAGGATCTATCTCCTAAAATAGGGCTGTAATCTGCCCAAAAAAGGGTCTATCTTATAAAAAAGGGCTTCAATCTGCCCAAAGTGGTACTATCTGTTAGAAAAGAGCAAGAAATATGAACGATGAGGGATACCTTCCGCTCGACTGTTGCTGTTTTCTCTCCTTCTTCAGGGCTGTCTTCGGCTTCCGAAAGTTCAGCTCCGAGGGTTTCCAGAAGCGGTTTGACCGCAGTCGGCCTCCTCGCCATCGGCGGAGTGTTCAGTCTTACAAAAGGACCTTCCGAATGGGGCAAATGGACCGGAAGCCCCGCCCTCTTCTGCGTCTCCAAAAGCTCTTCTTCAACTTGTATTATCTACAAAAAAGACTCAAATAACGACTCCGAATACAAAACGTACCCTATCTTTGAGAGCTTTCACAAGAGCGTTGTATTCGGTATCTTTTTCTTCGAGCATCTGAAGGTAGAACTCTTCCCTATGCAAAAGTTCCGCTTCTCTTTGATGGAACTCTTTCACGAGCCTTTTCGTCTTGGTGTATTTCTTCTCGAGGACAATGTACTGCTCTTGAGTTTGATGGAGCATATCTTGATAGCTTGAGTTCTCCTTTTTGACCGCCGCGAGGTTCCTTTCGACTTCCCTGAGCTTAAGAGTCGTCTCTCGAAGTCGCTCTCCGAGATCTTCACGAGCACCTTTTTCAAGTTCATCAAGCTAAAAAATTAATTGTAAAGTAAGAAAAAGAGAAAAATGTGACCAGGGCTTGGTTAGCACATCATGGTCCAAGTGGCAGAGGTCGAAAAAGGGGTCTACTATCTTGTTTAGGACCATTAGGTAGTTCTAAATTCACGGTTCCCCCCTCCCTCAACAAACGTCCACTATTTGGAAAAAACTGTGTTCAGTTTTTGACCTCTAGCTCAAAAACTAAGGGTCCTAGCGACTTGATCACTTAGTACAAAATGAAAGATTATTGAATTCTGCTTCTAATGAGCTTTCCAAAGTAAAAATCGGTCCAGTATTTCAGGAGATATCAATGATCAAAGTTGACCGTTTAATTGTAGAACTGATTTTTGAAGATTTGGTTTTACCATAGCTCTCACAGGATAACCTACTAAGGGTAGGGGTACCTACCATCTAGGACTTTCCGTTCTCCCATGAGAGCCAAATGTGCAGTCAAATGAGAGATTTTCAAAGTCAACTTTAACTATTAATAGCTCCTGAACCACTAGGCTGATTTTGACCTTGGAAAGCTCATTAGAAGCAGAATTTAATAATCTTTCATTTTGCACTAAGTGGTCAAGTCGCTAGAACCTATAGTTTTCGAGCTAGAAGTCAAAAACTGAAAAAAGCGCCAATTTGGGACAGTTTTTCAATATGGTGGACGAATGACGGAACCTTGGAGAGACACCTAATGGTCCTAAACAAGATAAATTGCAGCAATTGCATGGTAAAACCCTCTGGCGACTTTCTATGGGCTTGTCAAGGGGTTATCAAAGGTGCCATATTGTTTTTGGTGCTTTCATTGTTTTTAATGTCAAGGGACATGCGAGTTAGAACCGAACACCAAATTAGTCAACTCTTGAGTGTTCTCACCCGAGCTTTTAACCGAGAAACATCGGTTTCTGCTGTATTTTGTTTTTGAACGGCAGGCGGTTCTCTCTATTGGTCAAAATAAAAAGAATGAAAAATTCGAAAGAATGAAAACGGGAAAAGGTGCTTACTTCTTGAAGTAATGAAGATAAAGTGGCGTTATTGTCTTCCGAGATGGTACTTTGGCTGTCTTCGCTGTATCTTCGCTCTTGCTGCGCCCTTCTGTGCTCGTCTCTTTCTCGATCGGCCTGGAGCGACTGTCGGATAAGATGAGCAACTTCGGAGTTTTCGGGGTCTTGCTCGCGTCCTATAAGGAATCTGACACGTCCGCACGTGTTTCTCAAAACGGAAGCCGCATACGCTTGTGTGACACCGACCAAAGATTTGCCATCTACTTCAATAATTTGGTCGTTAACGTGGATCCGCCCATCTGTCGCTGCGGCCCCTTTTTCTGTGATCGTTTTCACAAAAATTCCCAATTTTTCCAACCCAGCATCAGCACCGACGCCCATACCGATGATAGAAAGGCCAAGACCGTCGGGACCTTTGATCAAATCGACCGGAAAGACGGTCAACTTTTCGACGCGTTTTTCCAACTCATATTCTGCAGATGCGGCAACAGGGTCGACATCTTCATTCCTTCTGTCGTAATCGTTGACAGAAAATGTAGAATAGACTTTTATAGGTTGATGGCTGAACTGAACTTTTCGATTTATCTTGACAGGACATGGCATATCTGCTTCCAAGTCAGCATCGTCCAAGCCAGCAACTTCAAGCCAGTAATGGCCATCCTCCAAATAATGTACGCCACCTTCTTCACCGATTTCTTTGTAGGGAATTGGGTTTGTAAGAGGATTTTGTTCTTCAAGCTGATTTACGATGACGGCATGAGGGCGAGGGGTCAATTCGATACCTTCAATTTCGCATTCAGGTCTACTCGATTCTAAATCGTCTAAGGAAGCACTAAGCTGGCTTGTACAGTCTAAAGTGTCGACCGAACATTCCAAATTTCCGCTCAGCAAACTGTGAAAAAACGATGAATTTGTCAAATTTGGGATAGAATTTTACCTTGATTGAGAAGCTTGAAGGACGTCTTGAAGCCATTCGGGTTCACTTTCAGCGACTCCGATTGTTTCGCTGCTTGTATCCATTTGTTGATCTGGAGATGTGGAATTCGTCTCTTCTTCTTGGGGTGGAGACAAAAGCCGGACAACTTCTTGAGCTTCCTCATCTGAAAGCAACGACTCTGCAACTCCGACACGGTTTTCAACGATTCGAGTGCTGAGAAGGCGGTCAGCTTCCGCAGAAGTCATAAGAGAGGTGTCTGCTTGTTGCTGTTCAGACTATAAACAAAATGGATTAAAAGGAATTAAGAGAAGACCAAGTTACTGTTTCTTCATCGGCGAATTGGATGTTTTGGACATCATGAAGACCGCTGCTGAGTAAACCAGCACCTGAATCTTCATCTTGAGGTGTGCCGGATGAAAGCAGCTCTCTAGAATCGGTCAAACCGCCGCATGAGTCTGTCAAAAGACCGACGCTGTCGGAAATCTCGCTTTCGTAATCGCGATGCGGAGCGGTCTCCGAACTTGCGAAACCTGAGTCTTCTTCACTGAGCGAACTCGAGCACATCGTAGCTTTGACCTCGACGACTTCTCCAAGGTTGAACCGTACGCGGATTTCTTCATCTCGGTCGTGATCTTCGGTAACTTCTAATTTTTCATCTTTATCGAGCGGTTTTTCCTGCTTTCTGCCGTCTTCTACGACCGGCTTTCTTGGTACTGCATAGAACCTTTCCCGTGGTACAGGCCGCTCCTCTTCAACATGATTTTCCTCTCTTTTTCTTACTAAAAACAACATAATTTGACGATTTGAGCGACTAAAACTTACCGATGAATGCTTGGGGCGTCGGGAGGTTCTCTTTAAGAGGGGAAGACACCGGCGACCTTTTGGCAGTGACGGGCGATTTATCACGAAGTCGATATTGACTTTCTAATTCTGGACTTAACGTCCTTTCTGGACTAGGCGAACTTTTGTTATCTCTGTTAACATATTGTTAAAAAAATAGAGAAATAATTGAAAACATACTTAGGAGAGGAGACGCGGTTTTTTGAGAAATGCGACGTCCAATTTTTTTGTTTTTCGATCAACTCACGGCTGTTGAGCTTCCGTTCGGGCTTTTCGGGTTTCGCTGGCTTTTCGCCGTTGATTATCCTCGATGGAAAATTCGACGACGCGCTTCCATTTACTTGTCTTAAAACGTTCTAGAAAGATAAAAGTTAATAATTCTTATTTGCTTTTGTTTATTTATACCTGTTCGACTTTTGGGGGTGGCTCAGGTATTTTCTTTGGTTTTGATGGAGGTTCTTCAGCTCCGCCTGCAAATTATGTTTAAGTTCATTTTTGAAGGCTAAGGAGTGTTTTGAGCAATTTTATGCTCAAGGTCATTCTTTTAGCTCTTTGAAAGAGCTTTTGAATGGTATAAATATCAATAAAATCGGTCAAAAATTGTGGAAGTTATTTGCGTTTGAAGGTGGACTTACTTAATGATCCGAGTTTTTCGAAAAGGGCCCTCGCATTGTTGAAACGTGCGAGGTGACTTTCGGTGCGGACGACGGTGACGGTCGGCGACATCGGGCCGCCGCTTCCTGGACTCGTCTCGACCTGCGTCGGACCGTCCTCGCACCGCGCAGGGCCCATTCCTTGTTGAAAAATGTTGGCGATCTGTGATACTCTCCCACCTCCCTTCTTATCCTCCATCCTGATAACAGAACAAAATATGGTCGAAAAAGTTACAAGATGCAAGCATTATCTTCAGTCCAATTATCATCAAGGGGGTCATAGTTTCCCTAAGAATGGTCAAAGCCCTCAAAGCATCTACGAAGTATATCTACAACGTAGATGAAATTATAGGCTAATAGTCCAGTATATACATTGAACATGGAAAAAATTGGGGATTTAATGACACTTTTAGTTTGTTCGGGGATATGGTGGGATGACTCTCTTACTTTTTCGAACTCGAGAAACCTGTGTTACCATCAGGAGGGGCGAAAAACCAAGCTGATTTTCGGTTTTTTGCCTATAAGTCTAAACTAAGCGTTTTATGACAAAACACACTCTATTCAATATTGTAGGGCATACAATTTTCAACAATTTTTAACTTAATAAATTTTCCCGTAACCTTACTTCTTATCGAGATACGCCCTATCAAAGTTTGAGAATTTCAAAAAACAGATGGTTTTGGCCCTCTAATAGGTTCAATTAGTTCAATTTGGTGTCTGATGGGTCAGTTCTACGGTTATTGACCATAAATTTTGTCATGCTGGAACACCTGGGTGGAGGGGAGAGCAGAGACCAACCTCCCCCTTTTTTTCTTCTTTTTTTTTCCGCTTTTTTTCTTTCTTTCACCTTTCAACTTACGTTCTTGAAAAATTTATGGTCAATAACCGTAGAACTGACCCATCAGACGCCAAATTGAACTAATTGAACCTATTAGAGGGCCAAAACCATCTGTTTTTTTGAAATTCTCAAACTTTGATAGGGCGTATCTCGATAAGCAGTAAGGTTACGGGAAAATTTATTTAGTTAAAAATTGTTGAAAATTGTATGCCCTACAATATTGAATAGAGTGTGTTTTGTCATAAAACGCTTGGTTTAGGACTTATAGGCAAAAAACCGAAAATCAGCTTGGTTTTTCGCAACTCCTGAGGGTAGCACAGGTTTCTCGAGTTCGAAAAATTAAGAGATCCCACCATAGCCCCGAACAAACTGTAAAAGTGTCATTAAGTCCCCAATTTCTTCCAGCAGACCCCCTTTTGCTCTGGCGACTGGACTATAATGTGAGATTCATTAAAAGATTCAAGATTTAGATTTTTTTCCTTCTCATCTGAGGCGTTTATAATTCACTTTCTTCTCTTGTTTTATTAACTATCAGTGAGCATTAATTGAGGGGGCCTTTTACCAGGCGGTTTTCCAGAGTGAAAGTCCCTGAAAGTAGTTTTAAATTAAAAACGCAAAGAGTCTTTTTAATTTTTACCCTTTCTTGTTATTCAAAAAAAACAATAGGAATCCTTAATTAACAAAAAATAATGTCAACAAGATATTTTTTGTCAACAAAATAAACAAAAAAGTGTTTAAGTTGCCTATATCTCTAACAACAAAAAATTCATTTATCTCCTAGTAGGCGTTTAGGAGATATATGTAAGTGGGAAAAGGTTCTTGAAAATTGCCCAAAAAAAAGGCTGAAAGATTCATCAATGAGCATCAAAGCGTCACAAATTAGCATAAAGGAAACGTTGATTAACGGAGCAGACGAGCTGGATCTCGTAACTGTTTCCTTTTCTCGACATACAATCAAGAAAAAATGGAATTTTATTTATTTAAATTTTGTTTACCTCAGACATGGGAGAAATACGGATCACACCGGACGTGAAGCATTTTCAATGCTCATCCTGAAAACAAAATAAAAGTTTAATTGAAAATGTTGAGGAAGAAAATACGTAATGGCAAAGGTCATTTTCGGGTTTTTATACTTCCTTAATTATTACGCGATTTACTCATAAACCCACAAAATGCGGAACATTAAAGGTTTCTAATGGCAAAATTAACCCCTTAGACCTATTATTTCTAGATTTTTTTTTTAAATATTGATTTCGTATCCTGGTTTTCTCCCCTCGTGTCCGAACAGGATCAAAAAATCAAGCTCAAAGAGGCCATCTTGTCGTAAAGTAGTTAAATAGGTAGGCTCCAAGTGTTAAAAGATTATCTACTACTTCAATACATAAGCTGAAAAGGGCCCTGTTTGTCGTAAGGAAATAGTATCTTTAGAAGAGCCCCTAGTGTAAAAAAGGTCAAAAACAAAGCTAAAAAAAAAGGCCCCTTTTGTCGTAAATGAATGCTATCTAGTTAAAAGGGCCCTTAAATTTCCAAAAAAGATCAATAATCAAGCTAAATAGGGCCCTTCTCGTCGCATAGGAACAGCATCTATTTAAAAGGGCCCCTCGTGTAAAATCTTGCTAAAAGGGCCAGAGCCCTAATGAATGCCGTAAAGGAACGAAATCTGGTTAATAAGGGTCCGTCATGTCCAAAAAAGACGAAAAACAAAGCTAAAATGGGCTCTTTTAGTCGAAAAGGAATGCTATCTAGTTAAAAAGGCCCTTAGTTTCCAAAAAGGTTCAATAATCAAGTTAAAAAGGGCCCAAAAAAAGGCCTTGCCGCCATCCCGAAGGGCCGCACCGAGGGGATAGGGGTCATCCAGATTTTGATCCATGTTTTGGAGACGATGGGCCGTTTAACTAGATTTCGTTCCTTCACCACGGTTTAAAGGGCCCTTTTTAGATTGATTTTTCACCCTTTTTGGTCAAGAGGTGAACTTTTAATTAAGATTGTAATCTATTACGACGAAAAGGGCTTTTTTGGCTCAATTTTTGATCTTTTTTGGACACTAGGGGCCCTTTGACTGGAATTTGTTCCTTTATGACATAAAATTCCCTTTTTAGCTTGGTTTTTCGTCTTTTTTGAACACGAAGGGCCCTTTTAACTACATACTCTTCCTCTACGATGAAAAGGGACCCACTTAGCTTTTTGACTTTTGTGGATACTAGGGGCCCTTTTGACTAAATACTATTCCATAACGAAAAATATTGCACTTTTGAGCTCGATTTTTGGACAATAAGGGTCCTTTTGACTAGATTTTGTTTCTTTACGACAAAAAATGCCCTTTAGAGCTTGGTTTTTGGTTCTTTTTGAACACGAAGGGCGCTTTCAACTTAATACTACTCCTTAACGACGAAAAGGGACCCTTTTAGCTTGATTTTTTATCTTTTATGGATACTTGGGGCCCTTTACACTTGATACTATTCCATCGCGAAAAATAGGGCCGTAGATTGATTTTTGACTCTTTTGACTAGATTTTGTTTCTCTGCGACGAAACGGGACCCTTTTATCTTAATTTTTGATCTTTTATGGGCACCTGGGGCCCTTTAAACTAGATAATATTCTTTTACGAAAAATAGGGCCCTTTTTAGCGTGTTTTCTGACCATTTTAGGACACTAGGGACATCCTAACTACGGACTAGCTATGGACTCTCTAAAAATTGACAATGGGAATTTAAATTTCATTTAATTTGACAGTTTCAACTAAATTAATTCGAAATTTCGTCCTAAACGTAAATAAAGAAAAATTTAGGACTGAATTCAAACGATCTCGGAAACGACTAAAGATAGAGTTACAAAATTATTATATTTAGAAACACGATTTTTTTTGTCAGAACTAGTTCAAAGGTAGGAAACAAAAAAGTAACAAATTTTTTTAAATTAAAAATCCTTTCCAAATACATGACAACTCATAAAAACTTTTGGTCATCCCATTCTTCATTTTGGGCCCAATTAAAGTTTCGATCAATAAACTTTTATTTAAAAAATAATAGGAACTTATCATTTTGGCGACCGTCTTATGTCGCCGAAGTTTAAATATTTAAGCCAGAAAGATAAGGAAAAAATTTACTCATTTGATAAGATTAACGCCTTTTATTATTTTTCACACGAAATTTATTGATCGTTTATCAATTTATCGTTTATCGGGATTTTTTTGGGCCTCAGTGAAGGTACTCGCATATCGAAAATTTGCTCTCGTTTGTTAAAAATTAGCAAAATTTTGTGATACATCAGAATCTTCATAACCAAAGATCAGAAGCATCAAATGACGAATTCTCCAAAAAAACGGTTTTGGCATTTTGGCACCAGAAGGTTGAAAGGTTAGCCGCACCAAATGGTAGAAGCTTTGAGGTACATATCACATTCTCTGATAGAGACGCACCAATTTAGGTTTTGTGGCACCGAAGTCACTGATAATGACGTGCCAATTTATTCATTTGCGGCACCTCATTTGCTGATAAAGACGCACCAATGTAGGTTTTTTGTCACCGAGTTCACTGATAAAGACGCAATAATTTAGGGTCAAAGTCAAATTTTCAAGTTTTTCCGATTTTCCTAAAATTTTGCACCCAACTAGTCTTTCATGAGGGTAGATGATGTGTAAAGTTTGGGCTCGATCGCTCCACCCAAACTGCCAGGAAAAGTGCTCAAAGTCCAATATCCACGTTTATGGAACCTTTGAAGGCTTTTCCGGGCTTCCCCATTTTCCGATCGGATGATTTTGCAGGGACCTCGAGGAATGTCTGTACCGAAGATGTGGAAAATTTGGGCCCCATCCGTCAGACCAAACAGGAGACAAAAATTCCCAAAGTCCCCGTCTCGATAGCCAAGACCGTGAAAAAGTGTCGAATTTTCAAGTTTTTCCGATTTTCCTCAAATTTTGCACGCAACTAGACCTTCATGAGGGTAGATGATGTGTAAAGTTTGGGCACGATCGGTCCACCCAAACTGCCAGGAAAAGTGCTCAAAGTCCAATATCCACGTTTATGGAACCTTTGAAGGCGGTTTTGTGGATCCAAATTCACTGATAAAGACGTGCCAATTTAATATTCATTTGCAGCACCACATTTTCGGATAAAGATGCACCAATTTAGGTTCTGTGACACCACATTCTCTGATAAAGGACGTAACATTTATTTGTGACACCACATTCTCTGATAACGACGGAACATTTATTTGTGACACCACATTCTCTGATAACGCACCAATTTAGGTTTCGTGAAGCAAAAACGAGTGCCACCACAAAATTTACGTTTCCTATACAAAATTCCGACATAGAACATTCCAATGCGTCACCAAGTGCTGTGTTGTTACTCTAAGGTTTATTAATTATTATTTCGTCAATTTCTCCTCAAAACTTTCAAAACCGAAAATTGATACGAAGGGGGTGTTTCCTCGACTTTAAAGGGTCGAATACCGGAAACAGATGTTAGATTGACATTTAAAAAAAATTTCTGTTTACGCTTAATTACTCAGGAAACCATGGTAACAAAAATTTTAAAAACGATTCAAAGTTTGAAATTTAATTAAACAAAAAAAAAAGTAAATTTTAAAGGGTAGGGACGATCTCATGGGGTGGCGGGTGGGGCAAAATCGATCCCTCAAGGGCTCCCAACATCCCTGAGCCCTTTATTGCACTTTTTATCATTTGACCATCTCCAAGAAACGTCGAAAAACAGTTTTTTAAAAGAAATAATTAACGTAACAACTGGAGCAAATAGAAGCTGTTGGATCCGTTTTAATTAAATTTTAGTTTAAATATTAAGTTTTTTATTTTATTTATAACATGAAATGAAAATTATAAAAGGACTTACCTTCGGATTATCTTGACGAGATGAGATTAGACACGTCTTGAAAACATTATAAACAAAATAAAAGAATGAAATAAGACACTAAAATGAACTTTGAATTTAATTCGACATTTTAAAGGGGAAATTTGGGTTCCTGAGATGTTCCATTGGTTCTTTGATATGGGAGATTTGAACTTTCGGGTGGCTTTTTTGATTTGAGTGAACTTTGTAAATAAAATATGGTCTCGGACGAGTAGAATTTGAGCAGTCAACAACCCCGAACTTGACTGGGGGCAAACCGGTCGGTCCGATAGATGGCGGTCGGCGTGGCGGAACGTTCGAAGGATGGAACGGCTCCTGTACCGGTTACTCGAAAGGGAGCGGTTATCGCGCAACTTCTTGTAATTCCTTTCTTTCCCCCCTTCTTTATTGCACCTAGCCATCAAAATGACCGAAAAATGGATTCTAGGCTTTTCAAGTTTATTAAAAACTAGTCAACGGGAAATTTCTCAAAAATTTGGTGAAAATTGGTGGTTTTCTACCGAAATCTCCGTTTTTGGTGGGGTGGAACGCTGCCGCGTTTCTAGCCCTACCCTGTATAATATGCTGGAAATCTGGAAATGATCTGTGGTGTTCTACCAAAATCTCCATTTTTAGGGGGGATGCTGCCGCTTTCCTAGCACTAGCCTCCAAAGGTCTTAAGATGTTTATGGTGAAAAGTAGTGGTTTTCTACCGAATTCTCCGTTTTTGGTGGGGTGGAACGCTGCCCTACCCCCTAAGCCCCCTGTGTAAAATGCTGGAAATCTGGAAATGATCTGTGGTGTTCTACCAAAATCTCCATTTTTAGGGGGGATGCTGCCGCCTTCCAAGCACTAGCCTCCAAATGTCTTCAGAATTGGTGGTTTTCTACCGAAATCTACACGTTTTCTTGGGTGGGACGGAACGCTGCCGCGTTACTAGCCTCCTAAGACCTTACTGTATAATGTACTATAATACGGTGAAAATCGATGGTTCTCTCGATTTTTGGGTTGAGCGGAACGCTGCTACGTTCCAAGCCCCCAACTTCCTACCCTGTATCAACTCGTTTATGGTCATAAATCGACCTCTTTAGTTTTATTTTACTTTCTCGTTCTTGCAGTTATGAACTACTCTAGACAGTTCCACTGTCGGAACTGCTCCTCCTGGCGCTGCTACCAGCTATCCTTGTTAATCGATTTAACGTTTTTAGAGGGAAAACTGAATATTTCAAACTTTTTATTTCCCTCAGGTATTTTAATTGTAGGTACCTTCCATCCACATCACTATTTCTTCGAAGATTAAACCTTCCAATTATGTTTCAAGAGAGAGCTCGCTAAAATTAGTTGCTCCTACAATGTTGGAAAATTCAATATGTTAGCACGAGCTAGTGAAAGTTCCCAAAACTTCATGTCCATCTAAAAGGAAGCTCTCTTTCTGATTTATAAACTAAAATCTTCCACTTTTATGGCATCTGAAATGAAGAAAAAATAAAATAAAAATAATTAAGCAAAAATGTCAATGGGCAGCTCTACCAGTAGATGAGCTCTTTCTGGCTTTCTCTCCCATAAGAAAAATTTGGTCATGCAATTTTAACAAGGAGTGGATTTCTGAGAGGGCAAAGGATGCTCCTGGATGAGCACATCGGAGTCATTCAGGAGAAATGAAGAAATAACCATATAAAAAGCCAGACAGATAAAAAGGGGATCTGTTTGCCAATTTGAGGAAACGAAGGGACTACCGTGTGTGTACTTTAATTACAATCTCAACTTCCTGTAGATTGATCAACTTGAAATTTTCAGGGCTTTTTGATACTCAGACTGTTCACAGGAAGCTGGGTTCTTTAGAGACAAGAGTGTGTCTCAGCAGCTCACTGTAGGCCAATCTATTTGTTATTTGGTTCATCTTCATTGGAAGTCTTGAATTTACAAACAAATTAGTCCACTCAGATCATCAATTCCTTGTTAAAATTCAAGGGTTGTTAGCGCTAGGGTAATTACTGGTGACTATCTTTCCAAGGATGCTAATGGAATTTTCCTCTAAAAACCATTTCAGAGCTCACTGGTTAGTACGGATAGACTGATAAGGGTTTGATGGATTAGAACTCAATTCAAACTTTGCCAAATAAAGAGTAACTGAGCCCTGAAACAGTCAAAAGAAAAATTTCAAAAATAGAGGGAAAAAATTGTTTTAAACGCTAGCAACCCTCGCATTCAATGCTGCAATACTTCATGAAAAACCTCTAATTGTTTGTAACTTCCACCATTAACTTCCTCAATAAAGAGTTATTTAATTACGAAGGTGGGATTTTACTGGAGGAAGATGGAGGGAAGTGACGGGAGAGTAGCATAAGGTTGGAGTGAGGTGGAGGAGAGTAGAGGTGTGTAATGTTGGAAGGAAGTGGGGGAGAGTAGGGGAAGGTTGGAGTTATGGGGTTCCATTTTAGTGTTTGTGGGGAGGTCTGTAGAGCCCGAATTTACAAATTTTGAGTTATGGGGTTCCTCCTCCATACCAGTCCTTTTTGATCGATTTTATTAATATTTATAAGGTTGCTATTAGAAATAGCGTTCCAATGGTATAAATATCAACAAAACCGGTCAACAAATGTGGAAGTTACAGGCATTTCAGAGTTGGGCGTAATCGTAAAAAATTAAGATTAAATTATTATCTTAAAAATAATACGATTACGCTCAACTCGGGAGCATTTATAGGTTATGTCTTATAGGTTATGTCATAAAAGGATGACCAGGAAGGAAATCGTCTCCAGAAACTTGCTCTTCGGAGGCTATGTCACCTTCAGCCAGCACAATTTGGCCAAAATACATTTTACCACAAAAATCCTACTGAGGATTTCAACAGCCATACTTACACCTCGACAAAATAATAAAAGTCTAAAAAGTTCAAAAAACGATTAAAAAAAAAGTTCACAAAAAGTTGAAAATTGACAAAAATAGCTAAAAAATGGTTTTTTCTGCACATGAAGTCCTTTTGAAAAAAAAAAGGGAGGAAAAAAAGCACAGAAGTCCACATTTAAGAAAATGAAAAACACTGTCCGAAACCACTTGAATGTTCATTATAAAATAGGAGAGAGGGGTTGAAATAAATATTGTCTATTAGAGCCACAGAGAAGAGATCTTGACATATTTCTTGACAAAAAAGATTGACACTATACAAAATTGAGGAACATAAAAAAAAGTTTTTAAAAAAGCACTTAGAAACTATCTTCTTTCTCGGTAGCGCCTTTCTCTTCGATCCATGATGCGCTCGCGACGGTCGTTCCTCCAAAGGAATTCTTCAACGCTTCGGTCGTACTGGCGTTTGTGAGCGTCGTAGTAAAGCGGCGGCTCGTAGTAGCGGTTGTACGACGGGAAGAACGCTGGAAGAGGAGGACCGTACGGCAAAGGAGGAAGCCGCAGGCTATGGACGTACTCAGCGTAGTCTATCCTCTCACGAGCGTAATCACGCCGCGGTACTCGGTACGGTCTCCTCCTTATCTCTCTTCTTGCACTCGATCTTCTCTTCGGTGGCTCTCGTTCCCTCAACGTTTTCGCAAACGCCTTCGATTTCCTCAATATCGGCGTCAACTCGATGTTCTCATCTTCAGGGAAAAGGCGACACAAAGCACGTGCTACTCGTGTCTCAATCTCCTGCCCGTCTCTCCCAATTTTAACAGGCTTCCCTTCATTCCACGGATTATAAAGATGCAGCGTAGCCGTAAAAGGGAGCTCTCTTCTGCATATCCAGTCCACCTTGAAGACACTCCCCAGTGCCTTGGCATTCAAACCGGGTGGCAAGACCCAGCTGACTGGAGGAATGTCGCGCCTCGATTTGCCACAAAGGCGTGCAAAGCCGGCAAATCGGCCTGATTCTTTCACACTAAATATAAGAAGGACGTTTCTGCATTCTTGGACTGCTTGATTCAATTTGGCTTCGTTTTTAGGCAATGTAGACCAAACCCCTTTGGCCTTGCTTAAAGCGATGTTTTCAGCATTGTTGCTCCTCATGACGAAAAATCGGGCGTTTCTGAATAGATAGTTGAGTTTGGTGATGTAATTGTAGTCTGACTTTTCGGGCGATTTTCGAGGTGATTTGCGGTCTTTTCGTTCGTTTTCGAGGCGGTGGTGGGTCCGTTTGCGACGACTCGAATCGCTGCTCATGGATGGCGATGACGATGATGATGTGACTTCGCTTCTTGTATCGTATTCTTCACCGGAGCCGTCTTCGCTTCTCGTGTCGTAATCTGACTGCTTTATCTCCTCGATTTCCTCCTGAATGTCCATCTCGAAGAGATCGCCTTCGTTCCCCATCTCTTCCAAATCTTCCATTTTTACGAATTCTGAAACCCAAAACGAGTCACGAAGATTTCAAAACGTACACAACTTACGAAATCGAAATGACGAAAGACGACGGGGACAACTCAAAACTCGCTAATCAACTCCTAATTATTATTTTAAATCGAATAAAACGAAAAAACATCCATAATAGAAGATAATACGAAAAACAAAGACGCAGCCATTTATTTCACGAAAGGCTTCTCGATTGATCGATTCTTTAGTATCGACTCAAGGGGGAATTCGCGCCAATTTCGAATTTGGACGAAAGCGTCAAAAACATCAAAATCAACATTTTTAAAGCCTAATTTTGGTAAAAAAACCTCGAAATCAACATTTAAAAAGCCAAATTTTCGTAAAAAACCTCAAAATCGACATTTTTAAAGCATAATTTGGTCAAAAAACCTCGAAATCAACATTAATGAAGCCTAATTTTCGTCCAAAAACATCAAAATCAACATTTTAAAAGCTAAATTTTCGTCGAAAAACAAAAACAAAAAAAACGTTCAAAATCAACATTTATAATTGCCAAATTTTCGTCAAAAACCCTCAAAATCGACTTTAAATTGACAATTTTTCGTCAAAATCTAAAAATCATGGTTGTAAGACTAATTTTTGTCAAAAAAACTCAAAATGCACGTTTTAAGTGCAATTTTTTTCGTCCAAAAACCTCGAAATAAACATTTTTAAAGCCTAAATTTGGTCAAAAAACCTCGAAATCAACATTTATGATGCCTAATTTTCATCCAAAAACCTCGAAATCAACATTTTTAAAGCCTAATTTTCGTCCAAAAACCTCATATTCAACTTGCATTTATAAAGCCAAATTTTCGACAAAAAACCTCGAAATCAACTTTTTCGATGCCTAATTTTCGTCAAAAAACCTCAAAATCAACTTTAAATGGATAACTTTTTGTCAATAACCGTTTTAAGTGAAATTTCTTTTGTCAAAAACCGTTAAAATCAACATTTTAAATCCCAAATTTCATCCAAAAACCTCAAAGTTAACATTCAAAACTTGGGGGGGGGGAGGCAAAGGATTTAATTTGTTTAAAAGGGGGGCGCACTGTGAATAAGTTTGGGAACCTCTGTTTTTGCCTAATATATTTTTCTAAAAGCCAATTTTCTGTTAAAATTTTTGCCCCCCCCCCATCCGGGCGCCCCCTTAACTGAAAACCCACCCACACCCTAAGGTCCCAGTCCGCCCCTGCCAGTAGCCCTTAATCAAAAGAATTTGAGAGTAACAAAAACTTTCTTTCAAGGAAGTATAAATCGTTTACAGTAACTAGTAAAATAATGAAAATACAAGAACAATTTATTTACATAACAAAATACAAAAAGAATAACAATATGTGTACCAACTGGCAATCCAATGAGCAAACATTATTGAGTAATTAGAGCAAAGTGTGTACTACAAGATGAATGGACACGAACGCTGTGTTTCTTCAGGTTGCTGAAATCGGCAAACTTCTTATCACAAAGATCGCATGGGAAGGGCCTTTCGCCAGTATGGGTTCTCAAATGGATTTTCAGTTTGCTAGGAACGGTAAATTTCTTTTCACAAACATCACATGTGTAAGGTCGCTCTTCATTTGGGCTGTCAGGGCGGCACATTTTGAAAGGATCGCTATGGGTCAGTCTATGCCTCCTGAAGCTGTTCGAGCAAGCAAATTTTTTCTCGCAGAATTCACACTTGTAGGGGGTTTCTCCGGTGTGTAGCCGTATATGGCTTCTGAGACGACTTGCACGGGTGAATGATCGTTGACATATATCGCAGACAAAAGGCTTCTCCCCTGTGTGGGTCCATACATGCCTTTGAAGGTCGCTCGAGTAAGTAAAACGGCTCTCGCAGAAAGTACATTCATAAGACCTGACACTTTCGCCCGTATGGACCTTCTTGATATGACATCGAAGACCCGATGCTTGAGTAAATGACTTTTGGCACAATTCGCAGATGTATGGCCTCTTCC
This sequence comes from Orius laevigatus, assembly GCA_018703685.1. Classification (NCBI taxonomy): domain Eukaryota; kingdom Metazoa; phylum Arthropoda; class Insecta; order Hemiptera; family Anthocoridae; genus Orius; species Orius laevigatus. The sequence continues at coordinate 118,006 of JAGWEN010000281.1, forward strand.
CTGAATGGAGGGTCGCATGGTTCCTTAAATGGTAAGCTCGGGAGAACTTCATTTCGCACACATCGCAGCTATATGGCTTCTCCCCAGTATGTATCAGCATGTGCTTCTTCAGCGAGCTATTGTTGTAGAATTTCACCGGACAGAATTCACACTCGACTTTTTTCTCTTTTGCCTTCTTTTGCTGAATCCCACCCTCATCATATACATCCTCTTCTTTTATCTCGATGCGTTCTTCTTTAATGTCAATTTCATCATAAACCTCATCCTCTTCATCATAGTCTTCACTATCAGGAACATAAACATCATCAATGACCTCTTCTTTAATCTCAAATCCAACCTCCATGACTAAAATGTCAAATTACATACAGAAAATAAACAATCCTAATTATACGTTCTTACCAGCAACTCTAAAAACTAAGAAATGGACGAAAATCCAAACAATAACAAAATCAATGACATTCGGGTTCCATTTTGTTGACCTATACCCCAATACCAAAAGTGACGTCATGATTGTCACAGAAACTTTGACAGCGTTCATAGCCTGCTGTTTCGTAACCTTTTGACAACTTGAAGATTCATTTTAAAATCCCTGAAAAGTGCTTAGAAATGATTAAAATCGAAAATACAGATCCAGGAGAAAGAAAGTTCCAAATTGAAGACAAATTAGAAAAGGTATATTTGATTACTCTATGGTTTATTCTTTGTAAATGGTTTAAATACACCTTCTATTTTCATCTTCACTTTCATTTTAGGAGCTCAACAAACTGAAAGTGATTCGAGAAAATGTCGCTAAAAGTAATCAAATTACGACTGGTATGGTCAACATTCTGTCGTCATTCGAACATCGTCTTGCTCGACTAGAAGAGACCATTTTGCCTGTTTATAATGAGACTGAAAACCTTCAAAGGAGACAACAGAGTAATTTTTAATATTTAACAACGTTTTGAATATAATTTCTTTGTTTTTAGACATCGAAAAAGCCTTAAGTTCGCTGGAGAATGTTATAAGTTATTACAGCATCGCAGAAGAAGTCGATGGAACGATCCGTGCTGGACCTTCATCCACAAGTTTGGACGAGTACATCAACGTCCTCAATAAAGTGAAGCAGGCATTGAATTATTTTGAGAAAAACAATCCGCAAAGCGTAGAGCTTGAAAATGTTGTAAGTTGTGGTTTAGAATGTTTTTATTTTGTGTTTTAAGCTTTCATGTTTTAATATTGGGGTCGACCTTTTGTGTCGAGAGTTTCGTGAGACGTTACTTAAGCATAGCCGTTCTGTTCCTCCAATTACGCTTATCGATATTGTGACATCTGATGATGTAAGCGGAGATGATGTCTCGGTCGGAAGTTTTGGAAATATGAGCGAAACAGTATCCGCAGATTTGTCGACGATGTGCACGTGGTTGCTTGCTCAAGGGAATCAACAAGTTTTGGAAATTTACTGCCGTGCTAGGAGCGACACCATGTTGAAATCGGTCAAACATCTTGTTGATCAGGAAAAATCTAATAGCGGACACCATTCTCCCAGCATGGTAATCGAACTTTTTTTTCTCCTTAATATTTAGTCCAGTCAATATATACATTGAACATGGAAAAAATTGGGCTGATTTTCGTTTTTTTGCCTATAAGTCCTAAACTAAGCGTTTCATGACAAAACACACTCTATTCAATATTGTAGGACATACAATTTTCAAAAATTTTTAACTTAATAAATTTTCCCGTAACCTTACTGCTTATCGAGATACGCCCTATCAAAGTTTGAGAGTTTCAAAAAACAGATGGTTTTGGCCCTCTAATAGGTTCAATTAGTTCAATTTGGCGTCTGACGGGTCAGTTCTACGGTTATTGACCATAATTTTGTCATGCTGGAACACCTGGGTGGAGGGGAGAGCAGAGACCAACCTCCCCTCTTTTTTTCTTCTTTTTTTTTCCGCTTTTTTTCTTTCTTTCACCTTTCAACTTACCTTCTTGAAAAATTTATGGTCAATAACAGTAGAACTGACCCATCAGACGCCAAATTGAACTAATTGAACCTATTAGAGGGCCAAAACCATCTGTCAGAGGGCCTAAACCATCTGTTTTTTGAAACTCTCAAACTTTGATAGGGCGTATCTCCATAAGCAGTAGGGTTACGGGAAAATTTATTAAGTTAAAAATTGTTGAAAATTGTACGCCCTACAATATTGAATAGAGTGTGTTTTGTCATAAAAGGCTTAGTTTAGGACTTATAGGCAAAAAACCGAAAATCAGCTTGGTTTTTCGCCCCTCCTGAGGGTAGCACAGTTTCTCGAGTTCGAAAAGAGAGTCATCCCACCATAGCCCCGAACAAACTGTAAAAGTGTCATTAAGTCCCCAATTTCTTCCAGCAGACCCCCTTTTTTTTGCTCTGGCGACTGGACTAATTCCATTATTTTGCAGAAACCCAAATTTCAAAGCAGGCATGACACATCAGGAAGGAGCGCTTCTAAAAGACTCCAATCTGTATTAGAGAAAAAAGCGAACAAAATGCTTTTAAAAGCTTCCCAAACATTAGAAAGTTCGACAGGATTATCATTGGGAAGCAGAAGATCTGGAGGATTCAATTTAGGTATTCCTTCTAATTTTGTATAAACTAACACATTTTTTTGTCAGAAAATCGTGAGGATATGGTCGACGAGCAAGAAATGGAAGCGTACCTTCTGTGCGTGATTGCCGTTCAAAAGCTGATGTCAATGGAACGGAATTTGATGGGAAATATTGTCCCAGCGTCGCATCATCATAAAGTTTTTCAGTCGGTCATTCAAGAATCGCTTGACACGATCGTTCACGATGGAGAAGTTCGTTTTTTGACGTTTCTGTTCATTTTGTATGAAAACTTCTTTTCAGAATATTGCGGCTAAAGCGAAAAAATGTATTGGACGCCATGAGTTTGGATCGATCTTAATTGTTTTGGCGATCCTTAAGAATTTGGCGACGATCAAACCTGAGTTTGAAAAAACGGTCGAGGGATGTGATTATAACATAAGATCGCAGTTTAATTCAATATTGAACACATTGCAAACCACGGTGAGTAATCGTATGTCATTGGTCTCCTCTGTGAGCAACTGACGAATATTCAACCATGCCATTTTGGGCAAAATTACCATTTTTGGGTAAAAAATCTATCTAAAAACTGTCTTTCCTCGTCAAAAGTGATAAAAATCTGGCTAGAAAGGGTATTTTATTGTCAAAGAAGGGTCAAAATCTAGCTGTAAAGGGTCTTCCCTTGTCAAAAAGGGTAAAAGATCTAGCTGAAAAGGGTCTTTCATTGTCAAAATCTGGCTAGAAAGGGTATTTCCTTTCAACAAAGGGTCAAAATCTAGCTAAAATCTCGTCAAAATCTGGCTGAAAAGGGTCTTTCTTTGTCCAAAAGGGTCAAAATCTAGCTAAAATCTCATCAAAATCTGGCTGAAAAGGGTCTTTCTTTGTCCAAAAGGGTCAAAATCTGTCTGCAAAGTGTCTTCCGTTGTCCAAAAATGGTCAATATCTTGCTAAAAAGTGTCTTTTTTTCGTCAAAAATAGTTCGAAAGGCTTTAATATCTCTTTGGATTGTCGTCCAAGAAATGCTGAAAAAGTCTTGCACTGCAAAAATCGTTGGTAAAATCATGTTTAATGCGTACCATCTGATCACCCTAGTGCTAGTGGTTCCAATTTTTGTGAAATATGATGTTTTTGATTTAAGTGTTTGTTTTCATTTCTAGGTTGCAAAAGGTGTGGAAGAAGTGATCGAAAGCCTAAGAAATGATTCTTCGTCTGGCCTACCGAAAGACGGAACCGTCGCAGAACTTACGAGCAACATCCTCGTCCTTTTGTCCAATCTGACCGAGTACAAAGAAACAATCGAAAGCGTCTTGTCTAAATCTTACCCCGGGCAAAATAGCCTCGCTGTTTACTTAAGTATGCCTTACATGCACCTCTATTTGGTACTTAAATTCATTTATAGAAAAAGTGCTATCGCAATTGAATTGTACTTTGATAAGCAAAAGCGAGACATACAGCGAGCCGGGTGTCAAAGCGATTTTCAGGCTCAACAACTGCCATCATGTTTTAAAAGCACTTCAGCGATCATCGCTCTTGGTTTTGGTCAAAATTTGCGAACCCGATTGCGAGCAGACATACCTCGACATGATCGCTACTCACAAAAAAGCATATCAACTAAGGTAAAAAGAAAAGTATTGGTCCTGGAGCTTGCCCAGAGACACGAAATTTCTCAAAGGTCTACAGATTTCGGGGGATCCATAAATTTCGGGGGAAATGAATCCTTTTTTTCTGACATAACTTGAATTTGGTGATAATTTTATGAAAATAGTACTAATTCCGCTCAAACACATCATAATTACCTAATTAGTTAATTACTTAATTAATTTTTGGAAAAAATTTTTTCAGTCATAACTTGAATTTGGTGATAATTTTATGAAAATGGGACTAATTTCATTCAAACACATTATAATTACCTAATTAGTTAGTTAATTAATTAATTTTTGTGAATTTTTTTTCAATCATAACTTGAATTTGGTGATAATTTTATGAAAATAGTACTAATTTCGCTCAAACACATCATAATTACCTAATTAGTTAATTACTTAATTAATTAATTTTTGGGAATTTTTTTCAATCATTACTTGAATTTGGTGATAATTTTATGAAAATTGGACTAATTTCACTCAAACACATTATAATTACCTAATTAGTTAATTACTTAATTAATTTTTGGAAAAATTTTTTTTCAGTCATAACTTGAATTTGGTGATAATTTTATGAAAATGGGACGAATTTCACTCAAACACATTATAATTACCTAATTAGTTAATCAATTAATTAATTAATGAAAAAACACTTTTTTTTAATCATAACTTGAATTTATTGATAATTTTATGAAAATAGTACTAATTCCGCTCAAACACATCATAATTACCTAATTAGTTAATTACTTAATTAATTTTTGGAGAAAAAAATTTTCAGTCATAACTTGAATTTGGTGATAATTTTATGAAAATAGGACTAATTTCACTCAAACACATTATAATTACCTAATTAGTTAATTAATTAATTTTTGAGATTTTTTTTTTCAATCATAACTTGAATTTGGTGATAATTTTATGAAAATGGGACTAATTTCACTCAAACTCAATATAATTACCTGATTAGTTAATTAATTAATTTTTTAAGAAAATTTTTTTTTTGCAATCATAACTTGAATTTGGTGATAATTTTATGAAAATGGGAAAATTAAGATAATTATTCATAAATACCTAATTACATAATTAATTACCTAATTAGTTAATGAAATTTAATCCGGACCTCGTGAAGATTATTTGGTTAAAATTTGGTAAAAATCGGACCGATAGAAAGGCCGTAGCACATTTTTGCAAACTTTAGACAGACATATCTCCGCCATTTTGTCGAATTTCAAAAATCGCTCTCGTCACTTTCAAGATAACCACGAAAGGAAGATTGTGTGAAAATTTCGTGAAAATCGGATGAAAATTGTGGCCGTGAAGTGTTCCGGAAAAAAAAGGCGACGGACGGACGGCCGGACGGCCGGCACCACATACAAAGTCATGTCCGGCAAAGATCAAAAGTCAGTTTGACCCTAGGGGGTCTGGAAGACCCTTCCCCAAAAACCCGAATCCGACGTTATTACAATAACTTCTCTTTGAGAAAGTTAAAACGCATTTATTAATGATTAATCTTTCAAATAGTTGGAACAAAGTTTTGAGCCACATTCAGCCCATTGAGGACGTGACCGTCTCTTTATCCAGAATGAAAGACAAAGACAGAAACGCGATCAAAGAACGTTTTGCCGGATTCAACAAAGAAGTCGAAGAAATTTCCAAACTTCAAAGGACCTACTCGATTCCAGACATCGAACTTCGAGAAAGCCTAAAGCGTGACAACAAAGAATACATTTTGCCAAAATACAGCGCCTTCTATGACAAGTAACTATTCACTTAGCATACCTTTTGATTTCTTTTCTATTTTATTTCAGATTTTCGAATGTTCCATTTACTAAAAATCCGGAAAAATACATCAAATACACGCCCGATCAGGTTGCATCGCTCATCGACCGATTTTTCGATCTGGCCGCCTAATTCATACAAAAAAATGTATATTTCTACGCTGTATATCTCAAAAATTATATTATTATGTAGTAATTTTGTTTTATTTATTATAAAGAAAATCATAATTCTTTTATTCTTCCTCAAATCCCCCAAAAATTTGCTAAATATTTTACCACCAGAACGTGTAGACCAGTGGTTCCTAAACTGGGGGGAGTGGGCAGGCTCAAGATTTTTTTGTGTGTAAATATCCCCAAAAAATTCGTCAAAAACCTTAAAATGAACATATTATTTTAAGGCTATTTTTCAATAAAAACCTTAAAATCAACATTTTTAGAGCCAATTTTTCGTCAAAAACCTCAAAATCAACATCGATGAAGCCTAATTTTCGTCAAAAAACCTCAAAATCAACATTTATGAAGCCTAATTTTCGTCCAAAAACCACAAAATCAACATTTATAAAGCCAAATTATGGTCAAAAACCTCTAAATCAACATTTTAAAGCCTAATTGTCGTCTAAAAGAACCACAAAATCAACGTTTTAAGAGCAATTTCTTTTGTCAAAAACCTCAAAATCAACATTTTAAAACCCAAATTTTCTTCAAAAACCTCTAATTTAACATTCAAAACAATTTTTTGGGGGGAGGAGGGCGGGTCTCAAAGTTTGGGAACCTCTGGTGTAGACAGTGTTGCCAATGTTGAAAAAGCGATCATGTTGCTCTTGGAAATTTAGTGACAACTTACTATCTGACATGTTCATCGCGATGTTTATTTTTCAATTTTTAATTATTAGATATAATTAGTTAAATACAGTGTTGCCAATGTTGAAAAGGCGATCATGTTGCTCTTGGAAATTCAATGACAAGTTACAACATGTTCATCTGGCGCCTAATTCATACAAAAAAAAAAAGTATATTACTATACTGTATATCTCAAAAATTATATTATTATGTAGTAATTTTGTTTTATTTATTATTAAGAAAACCAGAATTCTTTTATTCTTCCTCAAATCTCCCAAAAATTTGCTAACCTCAATATTTTACCACCGGAACGTGTAGACAGTGTTGCCAATGTTAAAAAGGCGATCATGTTGCTCTTGGAAATTCAGTGACAAGTTTCAACCGGACTTGTTCATCGCGTTGTTTATTTTTCAATTTTTAATTATTAGTTATTAGTTATAATTAGTTAAATGAATCGTGATTGAATGAGGTAAGCAATTTTATAATAATTTCGTTTTATTTAAGGATCCGTTCAGGATAAAAAATTGAGATTATTCCCCCCACAAAAGGTAAAGGGATTTCACAGTTCGATTCCTTTATCCGATTCACCGAAAACCCTTTTTCGGTCCATTTTATCTTTTTGTGATCAACATATTGCTCAAGAGAGGGGGAGAGAAAAAAAAGACAAGTTGATACACAATGGTTTATTATTTCGTTCTTTTTTTCCCATCAAAATGATCGATACCGCTCCGTTTTTCTAGAAAACTTGACTTTAATATTCACCTCGAAATCGAGGAATTAGTAGTTTACAAGTGGATTTTAATAGCCTACTTTAAAAAAATTATTCGTTCTCCGGAATCGAGTCGTTTATGTCAATTTATTTCATGAGTAAATTATTCAGGTTTCCAACCGCAATTCGTATTCTCTTTTTTGAGTTTAAAATGCTTTAATTTATAATTCCATAAGTGGTAGGTGCAGAGCGTATAATAAAAGGGGGTGGATGAGGGGGAGGGGATGATGACGCTAATTGGACATGGTGGCCGCCTACAGGGAAAATTATAGAAATTCGGGGAATTTCATGACTGGAGAAAGGAGGGGCATGTGACAGTGTTCAAATATAGGGTGGGGGGAGGATAGGGTGGTGATGGGCAGGGGCGGATTTTCTCCAAATATCCCCAAAAAATTTAGTTTTTAGCGGATTTCCGTAGGAAAGTAGGCTATTGAGGTGGTCGTCACGGAGGCTCCCAGGCCAGAGGCTTATATATTCGTGATCAGGAAGCTCTGGGGATCACAAAAATATAAGATGTTCCTTTCATGTTTATTTATATATATATATATTTATTTATATATATATATATATATATATATATATATATATATATATATATATATATATATTATATATATATATATATATATATATATATATATATATATATATATATATATATGTACATGTTCATCGCATAACTGGAGCAATTTTGGCATGAGGTAGATGAAACTCTGTATTTAGGGCCTAAAAAAATTGAGAAGGAAACCTATTGAAAATGGCTTGAATCCAGCAAGCGGTTCTGGTACTTCGCTTAGGGCATAAAGGACATTTTCGTGATTTTCTCGGAACCTGAAGGTTTGATATGGTTGAAAATCGTGACGGGAAGGTCCTAGGGGCCGAGGATCATAGTTAATAGCAGTTTAAATCTCAAAATCGGTTCTGGGACTTGGCTAAGGGGCCTAAATGGAATTTCGTGATTTTCTCGGAACCTTATGGTTTGAGATGGTTGAAAATCGTGATCTGAATGTCTGATGATCCGCAGACCGTATTCAAATCACGGAAGATGTTCTGGGACCCACGTTAAGGGGCCTAAATGGAATTTCGTGATTTCTTCGATACCGGAAAGTTTGAGATGGTTGGAAAATATATTATGGCCCGAGGACCATAGTAGAAGACAGTTGGAATCGCCTAAGCGGTTCTGAGACTCTCCTGAGGGAATTAAATAGAACTTCGTGATCTCAGAAAATAACAGCAGGAGATGGTCGAAATTGATCATAGGAGCAGGGGGCTGCTCATGAACTGAGAAATCACTTTTGACAACAGATCAAGCCCGTATACGAAGAGGAAGCTACTTCTTAGGGCATTGATGAAATTAATTTTAGAATTTGAACTTTTGGCGGAGAAAATCACGTGGTTTAATTGAAATATACTGAGCCATAGGCTTTGAAAAATTTTCGCTGATTTTTAGAGGAATTTTAAGCTATTGTGGTCGGTGCGATGGAGGCTCCGGGCTCAGAGACCCATTTCATTATTTTACTGTGGCGATAACCAGGTCATCAAAGATAGGCTTAGGGAAGGCCTTTCCGGAGGAAATCCGCTGCTTCTCGAGGCTGCCTCGAGGCTTTTTTTTTCTCTTTCTGAACATATTTTAATGCTATTTTTCATCAAAAACCTTAAAATCGACATTTTAAGAGGCATTTTTTCTGTAAATACCCTCAAAATCAAAGTTTTAAGAGCCTTTTTTCGTCAAAAAACTTAAAATTGACATTTTAAGAGCGAATTTTTCTTCAAAAACCTTAAAATCAACATTTGTAAAGGTTAATTTTCGTCCATAAACCTCAAAATAAAAGTTTTAAAAGCCTTTTTTCGCCGAAAATCTCAAAATGAAGGCTTTAAGAGCCAAATTTTCTTCAAAAACCTTAAAATTGACATTATAAGAGCAAATTTTTCTTCAAAAACCTCAAAATCAACATTTTTAAAGGTTAATTTTCGTCTAAAAACCTCAAAATCAAAGTTTTAAGAGACATTTTTCGTCAGAATCCTCAAAATCAAAGTTTCAAGAGCCCAATTTCCGTCCATAAACCTCAAAATAAAAGTTTTAAAAGCCTTTTTTCGCCGAAAATCTCAAAATGAAGGTTTTAAGAGCCAAAGTTTCTTCAAAAACCTTAAAATTGACATTATAAGAGCAAATTTTTCTTCAAAAACCTCAAAATCAACATTTTTAAAGGTTAATTTTCGTCTAAAAACCTCAAAATCAAAGTTTTAGAGACATTTTTCGTCAGAATCCTCAAAATCAAAGTTTCAAGAGCCCAATTTCCGTCCATAAAACCTCAAAATAAAAGTTTTAAAAGCCTTTTTTCGCCGAAAATCTCAAAATGAAGGTTTTAAGAGCCAAAGTTTCTTCAAAAACCTTAAAATTGACATTATAAGAGCAAATTTTTCTTCAAAAACCTCAAAATCAACATTTTTAAAGGTTAATTTTCGTCTAAAAACCTCAAAATCAAAGTTTTAAGAGACATTTTTCGTCAGAATCCTCAAAATCAAAGTTTCAAGAGCCCAATTTCCGTCCATAAACCTCAAAATAAAAGTTTTAAAAGCCTTTTTTCGCCGAAAATCTCAAAATGAAGGTTTTAAGAGCCAAAGTTTCTTCAAAAAACCTTAAAATTGACATTATAAGAGCAAATTTTTCTTCAAAACCTCAAAATCAACATTTTTAAAGGTTAATTTTCGTCTAAAAACCTCAAAATCAAAGTTTTAAGAGACATTTTTCGTCAGAATCCTCAAAATCAAAGTTTCAAGAGCCCAATTTCCGTCCATAAACCTCAAAATAAAAGTTTTAAAAGCCTTTTTTCGCCGAAAATCTCAAAATGAAGGTTTTAAGAGCCAAAGTTTCTTCAAAAACCTTAAAATTGACATTTTAAAAGCAAATTTTTCTTCAAAAACCTCAAAATCAACATTTGTTAAGCCTAATTTTCGTCCAAAAACCTCAAAATCAAAGGTTTAAGAGCCAAATTTTCCTCAGAAACCTCAAAGTCAACATTTCTAAAGCCAAATTTCCGTTAAAAAAAAAAAAAAAAAGCTCAAATCAACTTCAGAGACCATTTTTTTGTCAGAAACCTCAAAATCATGGTTTTAAGAGCCAATTTTTCTTCAAAAAACCTCAGAATCAGCGTTTAAAGTGCAATTTATTTTGTCAAAACCTCAAAATCAATAAATAGTTTTAAAACCCAAATTTTCTTCAAAAACCTCCACGTTAACGTTTTCTTTGAAATGTTTCAGTACATCGAATTTTTTGCTCTTTCATCTTTTTTTTGCTCCTATTTTAGTAAAAAAAAAATTAAAAAAAAAATGGCTGGTGATGGGAGAGAGGGTGTTGGTGGAATTTGACCTTTTCACTGTGGATTTTGATCCTATAAGGGCATGAAACTGTTTTCCTTCTTATTTTTGTTTATAAAACTCACTTTTATAATAAATTTTTGAATCTATTCCACGCAATAAAATGACAGAATATAAGTCTTAAAGGCGCAATAAGGTATAACCTACATGAAATATAAATCCCTTCGGTATTAAAATTTTTATTATTTCCAAACCTCCGCCTTTCTCCTCGTTTTCTTTGTCTTTTCCCACTTTTTCCCCTCCGGACCTCGAGTATTAATCTTTTAATACTTTTTCTCATCTCTAATGTTTTATGGACGTCCACAGATGTCCACATGCGAAAGCGTTTTTATGAAATTCCATCTGCAGGGGAAGATTGATATTTCTCAAGTTGGTCACTTATTGAAAATTTGAAAGGAAAATCGCTAAAATTGTTAAGTTTGGAGTAGAACAGGTTGCTCTAACATGGAGAGTTGCCAAGCTACTTTTTGGGACTTCCATTTTTGGGAAGCTGAAGGTACCCAGGGGCGGACTGGGGCCTTAGGGTGTGGGTGGGTTTTCAGTTAAGGGGACGTAGAAAATTTGGACAAAAAATTGGCTGTTAGAAAAATATATTGGGCAAAAACAGAGGTTCCCAAACTTTTTCACAGTGCGCCCCCCTTTTAAACAAATTAAAACATTTGCCCTCCTCCCCCCTTAAAGTTTTGAATGTTAACTTTGAGATTTTTGAATGAAATTTGGGTTTTAAAATGTCGATTTTTATGTTTTTGACAAAAGAAATTGCACTTAAAACGTTGATTTTGAGATTTTTTGACAAAAAAAATTTCTCTTATAACCATGATTTGGAGGTTTTTGACAAAAAATTGCCAATTTAAAGTTGATTTTGAGGTTTTTGACGAAAATTAGGCATTTATAAATGTTGATTTTGAGTTTTTTTGACGAAAATTTGGCTTTGTAAATGTTGAATATAAGGTTTTTGGACGAAAATTAGGCATCATAAATAGCGATTTTGAGTTTTACTAAAATTAGGTTTTACAAATGTTTATTTTAAGGTTTTTGACGAAAATTTGGCTTTTTAAATGTTGATTTTGAGGTTTTTGACGAAAGTTTGGCTTTTAAATGTTGATTTCGAGGTTTTTTAAAACTAAAATTGGGCTTTACAAAGGTTGATTTTGAGGTTTTGGACGAAAATTTGGCTTTATAAATGTTGATTTTAACATTTTTGAGCTTTTTTGACGAAAATTAGGCTTTAAAAATGTTGATTTCGACGAAAATTTGGCTTGTTGATTTCGAGGTTTTTTGACCAAAATTAGGCTTTTTAAATGTTGATTTTGAGGTTTTTGGACGAAAATTAGGCTTTAAAAATGTCGATTTTGAGTTTTTTTAGACGACAATTAGGCTGTATAAATGTTTATTTCGAGGTTTTTTTTAAACCAAAATTGGGCTTTACAAATGTTGATTTTGAGGTTTTTCACGAAAATTTGGCTTGTTGATTTTGAGGTTTTTACTTTTTTTTTGACCAAAATTAGGCTTTGCGAATGTTGATTTTTACGAATTTTTGGGAATATTTGCACACAAAAAAAAAAATCTTGAGCTTTCCCACACCCACCTGGGGACAGCTTACGCCCCCCTAGGGGGGCGCACCTCCAGTTTGGGAGCCACTGAGCAAAAATAACGCAAAACCTGCCGGGGGGGGGTTCTGTCCACCCGCCCCCCCGGGCCAGTCCGCCCCTGAAGGTACCTGAAAGCTAAAGTTTACAGGGCACTCAACAAGATTAAAGAGCGGAAAGCAAATAGACAAAACAATTAATAGTCAATAAACCAAAGCATAAATTATATTAACTATAGCTTAAAGCCATCTCATAACTTATGAAGCAGAAACCACCTATTTGGGTCAAGAATGTACAATTCCCGACGTCCAATTTCCAAGTAAATCACTTTAGATTTATTATTTATTTAACATCTCGTTACCCCTTCGTGAGGGAAGCAATCTTTTACCTCGCTAAAATAGAAACCAGAGAAAATAAAATGTTTTAAACAAAGATGTAATTTATTAATGGAATATTTTTTTGAAAATGGAAGGAATTTGTGGTAAAAAGGACATTTATAGGGGGCGTTGATAAAATCTTTAGTGGCTCAAAGTCTTGTTTGGGGGAGTTTTCGCAAAGTAGAAAATTTACCTGCGTCATAACTTATGTAGATTTTTATCAGGACGTTTTCCAATTCCAGTCCCGACCCTGGAATATCCTTAATTCACCTTCGAAATTACCCTATTTTCTATTCTTATCGAAAAATATCATAAAAAGGAATTAATTTTTAATTATACTTGTGTCGAAAGGGGCCAATAACTTGAGGCGCTATAAAAGAGCAAAAGAAATAAAAAGGGATAAAAATAATAAGGAAAAAAGGATAAAACAACCCCCGACGCAAGGTAGGTTAAAAAGGATTTGTAAAGCCACGAGAGGGCTCGTTAAAATTGATTAGCAAACATATAAAAAGGTGTCTTTTATAAGACTATAAATTCTTTTTTTTATTATTTCCATACAAATTTAACCGAGAACGATAAAATCGTAGGCTTCACGTGGTTCACGACCTTCTGGAGTCACTGTGAATTTTTTCGAGACGAAAAATGGTCCGGCGATTTCCAATGTGAAGTCAGGAGAAGCCCTCCAGCCTACCATTTCTAAAACGTACATAGAAAACAAAACTTACGTGAACTTTGGACAGGAACTGGTGGTGACGGTTTGACTTCTATGGAGAATTTTCGGGTCTTTTTCGCTTTATTTTTTTTCACCCAGTCGAAATAGAATTCTGGATCCAATCCTAGTTTCTGAGCTTCATTTCTGTAAACCTTAAAAAAAAGATTTTTGTGATCCCCAGAACGCCCTTATCACGAATATATAGGTCTGTAAGCTTCATTTCCATTAGAAATCAGAAAAAAAAAAACCTTCTCTAAGACCATCAAGACGTAAGTGTATTGCGGATTGGTATACCTGCGGCGCCTTTATCAAGGAAAAAGATTTACCGGAAAAAAAAACCGTAAATTAAATAAGTTCCCGTTGAGAAAAACGTGGAAAAGGAAAAGGAGTCTGAACCTTATTTAAGAAGGTGTAGGCGACAATGGGCACTAGGAAATTAAAGGTAGAAGGAGAGAGAGGAGGCGAGAAACGAGCGAGGCTATTTCCTCCCTTTTCCATTCTCGTCCATTTCAGACTCGGAGACGATTTAAAAGGAACCCACTCACACTTGAAAAAATATCGATCCGGGCTTTAAAAAAAAAATCGCTACAAAAAGACTTGACTTCAAATTTTGACCCAATGTCCTCCTAGATTTCATATTTTGACCAGTGAAAGGTGGGTAAGGGTGGATGAGGTAGATGGAATGGACTTGGCTGACTGAATAATTTCCTCCTCCTCCTCCTCCTCCTCCTCCTCCCCCCCCCTACCTCTCTACCACCACCACCACTGGGGAAGAACCGGCTTTACTATATCTAGCCTCCGATCTTTCCTTCTCCCAGAACTAATAGCCCTAACCTTCCCTAGGCCTTGAAACCCACTCAAGGTCAAGAAGGTGGGGGCAAGGGTGGAGGGGTGGGGGTGGACTTGGCGATCTGCTGACTATGCCTAAATCCTACTCTTCCACGACCACCACCACTGGGAAGAATTTCATATCTATTCACGATGCCTTCGATCGTTCCTACACCCAGAACCAACAATCCTAACCACGTGTACCCTAGGGGCTTGACCTTGAAGCCCTCTCAAGGTCAAGAAAGTGGGCGAGGTAGGGTGGGGGTGGTTGATAGAACGAACCTGGCGATCTTTTCCTATTATCCTCCACGTCCACCACCACCACCGGCATTTCATATCATTCTGCTCACAATACCTTCCTCCCTCTCCCTGAATGACCTAATTTTTATACCCTACACTAATTGCCACCTTTTTCTCCCCCAGAAACGAATTGTATAACCCCTTTTTGTCACGAAAAAAGAAGGAAAAAAAATTTCCCCCGAACGAACTGAATTCTCGGAGGCCATTACTATCTGGAAGCCCCTCCGGCAACATGTTCTCCGTCTTCCCCTTAACTCACGTCCAAAGTACAATTCCGAGCAAGCAATTAAACAACCCAACTAAATTAAACCTAAATTTGATAACGAGCTCTTGTTATCGACCCGGTTCTGAAAGGCGGCGAAGGGGGAGAAGCTCCTCCGTTAAGTTTTAACCCCCAGGTGTGCCTTCCAACTTACATTTTCGTAGAATTCACGTGTCGATAAATCCGCCCATTTACGACTCCAGTCCTTTTTCGCCTTCTCTTCCGTCGAAATCGTTTCCTTGCTAACAAAAAAGTTCAATTTGTAATGAATAT
>JAGWEN010000282.1:0-132946 GCA_018703685.1 Orius laevigatus
TAAAAATTTCAAGTCGATCTGTTCCTAGAAGTAGGAAAACATCCATTTTGAGTTGAGAAACCGCCATGCTGTGAGTTCAAACCCTTCATTTGCTTTCAAATTGCCTCCGTTCTAATTTAAACAATTCATAGTTCATTACCGATCGATTTAATGAAAACAACATTTTAAAGCTTTAACGCGCTCAATTATTAAAGATGACCCTCTAAACTTAGCATATCTGCCAAAGTTGTGCATTTACTAATTTAAATTTCTTGGAAGAACACTTGTTAGCTGATAAATTCAGCAGGTACATAATTAAAACAGCGAAAATTACGAATTCATGATTTGGGTAAGGTCGTTGGAATGTTTTTTTAATGCATATTGACCGTCTGGTAAGGAGGGGGTGATCGTTTCTACGGGCTCGACGTGCTTTCGGTTGGCAGTGACTGGATCCAGATATGAATGAATCACCCCTCGCGGTCTCCTTTCCTAGAAAATCCGTCCGTGACTCACTATAGCATAGATCGCCCTTGAACTTTACCTACACCCCCCCCCTTTCCAACCTTTTCATGGCCACCGATTACAGTTTTCACCACGAAATATACGCTTTTCGTGTTCAGGAAATCAAAGGCTTCAATTTTTTCTTTATCGAGTTAAAACGAATTCCGATTCGAGTTCAATAACATTTTTATTTAGTCCAATTTGTTCAGCCAAATCGTTTGTCTAGTTCAAAACTGGTTTTAGCAGCCAATCTGTTGAGAAATTTTGTGATTAATTATTCCGGGAAATATTGTTGAAAACAAATTTTTTTTTAATTCTATTTTTAATTAAGATGTTGTCACCTGCGGGAATAGTTTCCGCTTTAAAATTAGCTTCAACGCGGACGATTTCCAAATCCCACAGCAGTGAGAAAATTCGTCTTTTCCAAGGTCAAGAAGCAAAGATTCATTCAAAAGGCTAAAAAAAAATGAGTCCCGCGGCAGCAGGACTAAAGAGGTAGATTTCTTTCAGATGGTTAGATCTCGAAGTTTCTAAAATTCGAAGAAAAAAAAAATCATCTGTTTCCCGGTAAAAATTCAAAAATTTTCTTCTTTACCTAGATTCAAATCTATTACACCCAGCTGATCCAAACCAACTTTTATTTTTTTTTAGACTTCCCCATAACATCACTTCTTAGTTTGAAAGCAATTGGATGAACGGTTTAGGAGATACCCAGTTTAGGCCCTAAGCAAAGTACCAAAACCGCTGGTCCGATTTCAGCCGTTAACGAACTCATAAATTCTATTAGTTTAAAAGCCCTAAATACCGAATTTCATGATCGTCAAGTAAAAATTACTCAAGTTATCGTGCGAATATATATATATATATATATACATATATATATATATAAACTTTTGAGTTGAGGGTGGTTTTGGGGTCCTGGGGGTCTGAAATGAAAACCTGTCACAAAAATTTTTGATTCTGAGACTACTGCCCCCATTGCAATAGGTAGATTTTCTGAAAGAAATCTACCTAATAATTTTATGAAGGGAAGAAAAAAATTTGGCACCACAAATGAGGAAATTTCGAAATTCTCATCTTTTTTCCTCCTTTTTCTACCAGATGATGTACTCCTTAGCATCGATAGCATCGACGAAAAAGTGACTTTCATCTTTTTTTCCCCTTGGCCCTTCATTTCAAAAACACAAGTTTTTTGGTCTTCTTCCCATTTTGTTAATACATATTAAGATAATTTATGCTTTGGGCCACTTTTTACTACGCGCCAAAGGGATTCCCGGTTGACTCACCCACTTAAAAGATGCAAGCGGAAGAAATCAAAGTTATCGTTAATGTCAAGTTGTTTACTACATTTAACGACCAAACGGTTGTAATTTCTTTAAGTATTTGCACCTGCTAATAATAAACAAGATCGAGGAAGTTCGTTTACAGTACAGCATGTGAAGAAATTGAAGTTCTGCTATGCCTCTCGTACATCCAAATTGGTGAAGTTAGTGGATCAGCATTTCTTCATAGAAACTTATGTCACCGAGGGTCATTTTGACCCTAAACCCCTCCTTGACTACTTTCATTAGCTATTACGAGGGCAATACAATAACCTTTCTTTTTGAGAAAAAATTCCCCCGCAAAATTTTTTTAAAAACCTTTTTAACAAAAGATATTTGCCTTTTGGGTTTGTTCAGGGGGAAACTTGCCTTTTTATCTTCTCTGTTTACCGAAGATCCAATTCTCGCTCGTTTTTCTAAGAAAACAAAATTATTTCGGACCGCTTTATTTTTCAATTCTCAATGTTTGCTTTTGATTATGATTAATGGCGAGGAGTATTTGTATAGAATTATGAATTTCGTGGGTAGAGAAATCGTTTTTCATATGCAAATATGTAAAAAATCGATATCGAGTCCTTAGCCTTCGAAATTTTTTATCTCCTAAAATTTTCAACTGATTACCTCAAGTACGGCTAAACCCTAAATAAGACCTATTAGACCATCGACTTGAAATTTTCAAGACATTTACTTATCCGTTTTCGCACAATAAAAATTTCAATGGTTCACTCACAAATGGATATTTGAAGTCCTTTTTGCATAAAAACGACCTGAGTTTTTTGTTGGATTTTCACTTCGTTTTAGATTTTTAAACTAAACTGTTTTTTTCTGTAAACGTTAATAAAAAACGAACTTAAAAGTATAAATAAACGATATCGAGCGAGATGCTATAAATAGAATAGCGTGCAGGGCAGTATGGGGAAAAAAGCAGGCAATTAAAAACCTTGCATTTCTTTTTTGGCTTTATTTTTCTGACTTAAAAATGTAACAAATATGCAGGAGTTTTCGTTTTTCCTTGAACTTGAAACGAATTGTTTTTGAACTCTAATCATAGACGTCGATAATTACACGAAAATGAATTATTAATTTCTATTGTCCAAAAGTTTACTAATCACCGCCATTTTTAGCTTCAGATTTCAACTATTAACGAACTTTTTTTTTTTCTTTTTTTCAGAAAACGTGGCCTCATACAGGGGCGTGGAGATAGCTCCACAATACCAAGGTATACCCTCAAAAGGTAACGATTTTTTTCCAACAAAAAAAATTATCATAAATAAACCGAATGGCTTTTTCATAAATTATATAACACACGTAAAGAATCCTTATCGTGCTGAAATATTGCGTGAGAAATACTCTATAAAAATAAAGCCTCTTTTTTTACGGGTATTATTCTCTGATAATTTTTAATTTTTTGAAAATAGAATTATGAAATCTCATTTCAAAAACATGAAATTCGTTGGGAAAAATCGAAGTGTTTTTTTAAAAATAATGTTTTGTTTGTAAAATTTTCCAAACTATATTTAAACAGTGTTTTTCGTTTGAAAATATAAATGTGTAATTAACATCCCATCTCAAGGTTATGGGAAGATAAGGGGGCAATCAAAAAAAAAGAAGTTATTTTTGGTTTGGGACGAGTGAGATCATGACGAAGACGTTTTTTGTCCACTTTTCAGTTCTGAATTTGCTATCGAAGTGATTGTTGTCATTCATGTCAATTATTTTGAAAAACGTAAGTTTCTGTTGTCTTTATTATTTCTAAAATTTAAATCTCAAAGTATTTTTCGTGAACCCACCTATTTACATAAAAACAGAACGAATCTTGCATAAAATAAGGCGAGTCTAAAGACTCCATTTTCTAAAACGATCGAGAACGATTTGTCTGTTAACTTCAGGGTGGATAGATTGGGCGTTATATCAAAAATTGGGCTACTTTTAAAGAAATAAGTTTTGGCCAAAATCCCCATCTCTGGCAACACTGATTTGGACCAAAATCCCCATCTCTGGTACCTAACACTGATTTGAACAAAATCTACATCTCTGGCAACACTGATTTGGACCAAAATCCCCCTTTATGGTAACACTGATTTGGACTAAAATCCCCCTTTCTGGTAACGCTGATTTGAATCAAAATCCCTATCTCTGGTAACAGTGATTTGAATAAAATCTACATCTCTGGTAACACTGATTGGAACCAAAATCTTCATCTCTGGCAACACTGATTTGGACCAAAATCCCTATATCTGGCAACACTTATTTGGACCAAAATCTTCATCTCTGGCAACAATATTTGGACCAAAATCCCCATCTCTGGTAACACTGATTTTAACCAAAATCTCCATATACTACCCCTTTTTGATTGAACCCTTACATGTCGGGCCTCTTCAAGATTGGTTTGAACACCCCTTGGGTTTGACATTCTTTTATGCTGGTTTGGAGCCCCTTTATGATGTGATCCAGCTTTGCTGGTTTCAACCTGTTTTTGGCTTTCTTGGACGCCTTTTTAGCTTATTTAGGTACTCTAATGAATTTGGACCCCCTTTTGTACGTTTAGCTTAAGGTGATAAATCCCCTCCTACTTCCCCAGGGGGCTGAGGCATAGGGACTCCTGTAATCTAGTTGGAGCAGAAGTATAATTAAAAACATTGGTACTCCCAAATTGATTTAAAACAGAGGTTTTATGTCACTATTTCTGTGGGAAAATAGTGTCCTTAATTTTTGGCCATATAAAACCCTGGTAATCCTGTACAGTGCTAGCCGAATTTCTTTCGCTAACCCTAGACATGATAGTTAGCTATTAATACCTGTCACTCAGTGGGTGTGATTAGGCTCCAATCTCTTCCAATTTGGTTTTTTCTAACTTCATATTATTTATTCTCAGAAACGAAATTCCAATCTATTTTTAAAAATATTTACTAGTTTTTAATGGCGCTATAAAATATCTGTTTAGGGAAGAAACGTAATTTGTTTTTATCTTACACAAACATTTGACAAATATCGAAAAACAATATCTATAAACGTTCATGACAAGGTTTAAACAATAGCTTCAAGGATATTTTGACACAAAAATTTATTAATGGAATGTATTTGAAAAATATTTGGATGTCGTTTTTACTTCCGAATCTTTTGAAGATTTTGAAGGAATTTTCTTTTTGCAGAGATGACGAGGGAGTCTCCTATAACGAGTCCGTCGTTGGTAAGGAGGACGACGGACTTGAACATCAACGGACATGAGGTAGCCTTTCACGAGCAAATGCTCCAGGTAAACATTTTTTCCCTTTTTTAATCCCTTTGTCTGTGTTTTCTTCTGGAAATAGCCTCAACGCTCAAGATACACTTAAAACAAACATCCGAAGGCTATTTTAGGCAGTCAAATTAGACAAAAAAAATAAGCGTTCGGGTGAAAACGATCCTGGGAAGATTCTTTTAACCTTCATCGCTTTAAAAGAGCTGATGGACTCATTCGAAGTTTTGTCCGCTCTGAAAGCAACTCCGCCAAAAATTTAGCTAGCGGTCCCTTACAAAAGCCAAATTACGAAGAAATTGATTTTTTGTAGAGGAAACTGCCATGTCTCATTTCGAAAAAAATCTAAGCTAATAAGTTTGCAACGAAATACCTGTTTGGTGGACCCTAGACACCCTATATATTGGGGTAAAATTTCCCCTGATATACTCGTGGCTCTGAAAATAAACTGTTACTTCCGTTTTTTTCAAAACGGTCTAATTTAAGTTTTGGAAGAGTTAGAGACTAGTTAGTTTACAAACCAAGACACCTATTACTGGACGATGGAAACCTTTTGGGATCCATTTTTAAATCTAATGTACACAAGAGGCCCTAAGACGGTTTACATTCGCGAATTAAATTTAGAACCTTTTGATAAATTGTCTAAACTTTGAGTTTTCTAAAATTAGTCTGAAGACCGTGAAAATAGAAAATTAAAACCTATTTGAAGAGACTACTGGCTTCTTTCCACGAAATGGTACTTTTTGGATGGACTTTGACCCTTCTTCAAGTCTCAAAAAAAGTATCTTTCTCGTTCATACGTGGGTTCAAAACTACCTCTTCCGCCAAAAAGGGGTCCTTCTTCTTCAGAAAAGGATTTGAATCCATTAAAAAGCGAATTTTTAGTTTAAAAATTATGAAAAACGTTCCAAAAAGCGTCTTTTAATCAAGATTTGACTAAAGTTTGACTACATATGTCTCATTTGAATGTTCAAGGGTTAAAGTCCATCTCTAACTAAATTCGTGAGAAGAAAAAGCTATCTATAAACCTGTATTTCTTGCCATAAAGGGTCAAAGTCCACTTTTGAAGTGTTCTTCTCGTTGGAAAACAGGCAAAGTTCACGTTTTTTTCCATCTTTCTGCCTTTGTTCTTGTCAAAATAAGGATTAAGTCAGTTTTTTCCCTAGAAGGGTCAAAGTACACTTTTAAAAGAGTTTTTCTTGTTGAAAAAAAGTCAAAGTATACATTTTTGTCCTTATTTTGGTCAAAGTAAGGATCAAGTCCTTTTAAACTTTTGTTTCTTTTTAAAAGAGGGTCCAAGTCCACTTTTAAAGGGGTTTTTCTCGTTGGAAAACAGGCAAAGTTTAAAATTTTTTTTCCATATTTTGGCCTTCTTTCTGGTCATTATAAGGATCGCCCACTTTTAAGTGTTTCTCTTTGTAAAAGTCTTTTTTTCTTCGCCTTACCATCATTTTTTTCATACGCAGTTATTATTTTCTTGTCCATTTTCAAGACCTCGGGTTGGAATGAGGCCATGAGATTCTTGCTCTTTCGGAATGCCGTCTGGACAGGTGTCTGGAAATTAAGTCCACCCGAAGCTTCGCCGTCCAGTGGTGTGGTAGGGGAGGGGTGGGGGAGTAGGGGGTGCGAAATGATTCACTCTTTTGCCTTTTAACGTCACCCGGACGTTTATCATTTATAATTGACAACATCGCATTTTAAAATAAATCTTCTCCCTCATTTTAAATCACGGAAATGACAAAATTTCAACCTCTTTACAGCTAAAGCAACACCACCATATCCAACAGCAGATTCTCCTTCAGCATTTTCAAGCACAACAGCAACAGCTTGCTGAACACCAGGAACAACAAATGCGTGTGCATTTGCAGGTAAATGTAAGGAAAAATTTTCATTTTATAAATTATACCCCCAATACATCATTGCACCTATTATTTTTTTCTCCATTGTTTCTGATTACCTAGTACCCAATATTTCGCAATTGTTGCTGTCATTTATATATTTCCGCATTAATCATTTTCTATTTTAAAACTCCAGATTGCATTTTACGAAGTTCCTTTCTGTTCTGAAGATTCAAGATTACGGGATGGTTCCTGTAGGGTCCTTCAGAGCGTGATAGTTGATAACCCCTGATAACGAAGAAACCTCTACATTGATGACTACAGTGAGATCTTAACAAAACCGATTTTGGTTTGAAAAATCAATAATTTTATGTTGAAAGGCCTCAATTTTCGGAGTAAATTTAGCATTTTAGTGACACTTAATGCTTCAAAATTTGCTAAAACACGAGAAAATTACAATAAAACCTCTTCTTCAAAACTAATATTGTTGTGGACCAGGGGTAGGTTTCTTCGTTATCAGTGGTTATCAACAATTAGGCGAACCGCAATCTTTCGAATTTAATTAATCTTCTAAAATGGAGTTTATTTTGAGAATTCCAAATTATTCGATTTTGAGACCAACTACCTCTTATTTTATTCCATATAAATTAATACAATCGCAGCCATTGATCCCCATTATTTGTCCAATTTTTCTTTTTTAGATTCATTTTTAACTTAAAAAAATGAGTCCCGCGGCAGCAGGACTAAAGAGGTAGATTTCTTTCAGATGTTTAGATCTAGAACTTTCTATAATTCGAAGAAAAAAAAAAATCATCTGTTTCCCGGTAAAAATTCAAAAAATTTCTTTTTTACCTAGGTTCAAATCTATTGCGCCCAGCTGATCCAAACCAACTTTAAATCTTTCTTAGCCATCCCCATAACATTACTTTTAAGTTTTAAAGCGATTGGATGAACGGTTTGCGAGATTCGCAGGTTAGGCCCTAAGTAAAGTACCAAAACCGCTGGTCCGATTTCAGCCGTTAACGAACTCATAAATTCTATTAGTTTAAAAGCCCTAAATACCGAATTTCATGCTGGTCAAGTAAAAATTACTCAAGTTATCGTGCGAATATATACATATATACATATATACATATATACATATATACATACATATATATATATATAAACTTTTGAGTTGAGGGTGGTTTGGGGGTCCAGGGGGTCTGAAATGAAAACCTATCACAAAAATTTTTGAATCTGAGACTACTGCCCCCATTGCAATAGGTAGATTTTCTGAAAGAAATCTACCTAAAATGCATTATTTCTGTTGATGACAATTTTTTTGTGGAATTCGGTACTAATTAGTGTTGAGGATTAAATTGGGTGCTTCCTATTGAAAATTTTAGTCTCGTTTTGTCTCTAAAACTGTTCATATTTTAGGAAATGTGGGAGAAGAAAAAGGTGGAAGAAGCTCAAGAGAGGGAAAGGGAGAAAGAAAGGTTGGAGAGTTTGAAGAAAAAAGGGAAACACGAACAAAGCGCTGTTGCTTCTTCCGAAGTCAAAATGAAACTTCAGGTAAAAATTAATAAAAGACCTCAATCCTCGAATTTAATTTTTTCTTCATCAGGGTTTTCTATTAAACAAAAAACAACGTGAGGCGGCTGCAGCGGCTGCGAGCCCCCAACCTTCGACCACCCAGCAGTATCGAAACTGGTAAGATTAACTCTTTTCTAAATATACAAACGCATTTTAATTATTAGATTATCCTAAATAGCTTATAGATCTAAGAGCATGGCTCGACTCTTCGTCTATTTCTAAAACAATAGTTGGCCCCGAACCGACTCGTCTTATTCTTATCCTTCACTTTTTAATACTTTCGAAACGCTCAGACGAAAATAAATAAAGAAAAAAAAGAAGACAAAGCAAAAAAAAATTTTTTTTTTAAATCTTTTAAAAGAACACTATTTATGTCAAAATTCTAATTTTTGAAATTCGATTTACATGGAAAATAGGATGAAGAAATCAATAGCATCAATGAAAAAATTCGTGGACCAATATGTTATCCCCCAAAAAATCGCGAAAATTGAGGAAGTTTCGGTCATTTAAAGGTTCATTCATAAAATCTTGCCCATCCTGACCTTGCAACTCTTTTGATGTCAAAACAAATTTTTGAAACTCATCATTATTTATATTGATTCGCATGGTAATTAGCATGGAGAATCCAATGGCATCAATGAAAAAATTCTAGGACCAATATTTTTCGTGTTATTTCCCACCGGAAAACCCCAGTAAAGAGCGATAAGAAAATTTTTCTCAACAAAAACGCCATCATATTCCAACTTCGAAAAAATCCAAAAAACGACGTTTTCTTTGATAACTTCTTTTATCACCGATTTCGAATATTATTTTCTGTCATTCTTTTTCCTCTTAACAGCCTTGAAGTGACAAAAACAAGGGAAAATACTTCAATTATTGTTCGTATCACTTGAATGAGCTCCTGTTCTAATAATATGAAACGTCTTGACAGAAATAAACAGGATAGAGAACGTGTATAAATTTAGTTTTCAGTTTCCCCACTCCTTTTTTTGAAAAATATTCACAAGTGGGTTAGATATAAATACAATAATTCGTAGAATGGAGTTATGAAATTCTAATCATCTCCTCAAAATAAGCATTTTATTTAATCTCAAATTCAACTTTTTTCCAGGACGGTTCTTCAGCAGACATCGAGTGTAGAGGGGACCTCAGGAACTCCTTTTCGGATCAACCCCCTTCTGGCGAAATATGAAGAAGATTACCCTCTCAGGAAAACCGGTATGATATTTCAAATTTTCAGCCTGGTTTGAAGTTTTATAATTAATTTACTAAGAAAAAAAAAAAATTTAAGAAAACTTGTCCTAACGTGCACAACTAATAGTGCCTTATTTTATTTAGCATACTAACATATTTTTTTTTTCTCTTTTCCCTTTTCCTTTTTTGTTCTCCTCTTCCTGTTACCTTTCGACAGCTTCGGAGCCAAATTTGCTCAAGATGAAACTCAAGCAGAGAGTAATCGAGAGGAGGTCGAGCCCGATCACGAGAAGGAAAGACAGACATCTCAAAAGGAAATCGACTCTTGCAAGTATGTTGCATGGTTTTTCCTTACTAATAAGCAAAACTAATAGCATTTGTGTTTTATTTTAATTGTTTAAAATAGAGCATTTTGATTTAACCAAAATTTCAAGGTGTTTCAGGGGTAGATTTTGCTCTAGATCTCTGTACAATCGCAGTAGCAAAGCAATAATTGGTTTTAAAAAAATTGATTTTTAAGAATTAAGGGTGCTGCACACTTAAATGCTCAAACTTTTGCTCAAGTTTGAACTTGGTCTTGTAGTTCCTCCTCTTACCCAGGGGAGTGTGGCAAGGGGGAGGGGGTGGAACGGATCAAAAGGTCCAAAAAGAAAACTTAAATTCTATCTAAAAATGTCCCAAAAGGCTCAAAATCTGCAATAAAAGAAGTTCCACCACCAAGTTCATTGGTTCCACAGATTGTATATCAGCCCTCTTGAGCATTTTATAATCCTGTGACACCATATTTTGCTTAAAAACTTGCTTATTTTTCTTTTGTTTTTATGTGTTTTTGTGCGGTTTTAATGTTTTATTTTTCTTTAGTTGAATCGGGAAGTAGTAATCCGGATTCGGGTCCTAATTCGCCTCCAGTCCATGCGACCCAGTTGTCGCCTCCAATAAGCCATACGACTCCTATAAAAGAGGTAAATGGTATTTTTGTGTTTTAGGTGTTTGTTAATGATGGATTTTAGGAAGGAGAACCAAATTTCACTCAAGGATCAGTCAGGTCGGACCAGGGTGGAAGTTTGAGTGACATTTCCGCTCTTTATAGTAGTCCTTCAATGCCAAATATATCTCTTGGTCGGCCACCAAATTCATCAAATGTAGGTGTTTTTTAATTTTTAATTTTTTTTTTTATAAATTTTTTTTTTTTAGGAGGGGAGTAAGCTGGCTCCTGTGTCGGAAGCTGAAGTTAGAGCGTCTTTGGCTGCTCGTTTTGGAGTCTCGTTGACTGGTCAGATGCTTCCTGGAACTCTTCCATTTTACCCGACGTTACCTGTCATTGAAGGGGAGTATTCGAACCCGAATTCGCCGAGTTATATTCAAAAGCAGATGCAGGCTTTGGAGCAAGGAAGGCCGAGTTATCCAGCACCGCCGATAACCGATTCGCAAGTCGCTCATGCAAGGTTGAACAAACAAGGACATAAGCCGCTCGGAAGAACTCAATCGGCACCATTACCTTTGGGACATCCTCTTCTCAACACGATCGCACCGATGAGCTCCATCGTCCATTATGAAGACTCCAGGGATTATCCCCAACCGCAGATTTCAAGCAATCTGTTGAAACAGCAGATACGTCAGACTGTCCTTACTAGAGTCGGCAGTCGCGTTCAGATGGTGAACCATTTAGAAAACACTCCTGAAGACGATAATCCTGAAGTGATAGATCTGACGGAAAAGAGTAGTCGGAATCACGATGAAAGTGAGATAACGAGGCAGCAAAGGGAAAGAGAAAGTTTTCTTCAGCAGCAAAGAGATCTTATGATGAGGCACACTCTTCAAAATCAGGCTGGACCTGTCAATTTGAGGGTGAATATGGGTCGACCTTTAGCGCGAGCGTTATCGAGTCCTTTGGTTACTCTAAGCCCGGAGCCTCAGATAAGCAACCATACATCTCCTAAGCTTCCTGAGAGCCCACATCGGATAACAACAGGGTTAGCATTCGATACTGGAATGCTTAAACATGCTTGCGTCTGCGGTGAAAATGGATGGCATCCCGAACACGGCGGACGTCTTCAAAGCGTCTGGGCACGATTGGGCGAAACCGGTTTGACAGGTCGCTGCTGTAAAGTTCGCTCTCGAAAAGCGACTTTGGAAGAAATCCAAACATGCCATAGTGAGCCGCATACTCTCTTGTTTGGCACGAACCCAGTAAACAGGCAAAGGCTAGACATGAGCAAGCTTTCTCAACTTCCGATCAAAAGCTTTGTTCGACTCCCTTGTGGAGGTATTGGCGTCGATTCTGATACTACATGGAATGACATCCACACCGGACCTGCTGCACGAATGGCCGTCGGCTCTGTCATCGACCTTGCTTTTAAAAGTAAAAACCTCAAATTTTTTTTCCTCATTTACTTATTCTTCTTTAGCTGCTAACGGTGATATCAAAAACGGCTTCGCAGTCGTCCGACCTCCTGGCCATCATGCTGAAATCTCCCAAGCGATGGGATTCTGCTTCTTCAACTCCATCGCCATCGCTTCACGTTTGCTTCAACAAAAGCTAGAACTTCGGCGTATCTTGATAATAGACTGGGTAAGTCCTTATTTGGAATGGAAATATGATTTTAGTTTTAGGATGTCCACCATGGCAATGGGACGCAGCAGATGTTCTACGATGACCGTAGAATTTTGTTTGTTTCTCTTCATCGCCATGACGATGGCAACTTCTTTCCTGGAACTGGAGGTCCAACTGAGGTACTTTTTTTTTAACCCACATTTTGTTGTTTTTTTTAACAATTTATTTTTAGTGTGGAATTGGTGCAGGTCTTGGGTATACCGTGAACATACCATGGTCTGGAGGATTGAACCCTCCTATGGGTGATGCTGAATATTTGGCTGCATTTCGAACAGTCGTCATGCCAATAGCAAAAGTAAGAAATGCATTTTGTTTATTTCTTTACTGAATTGTTTTTAGGAATTTTGTCCTGATATCGTTATGGTTTCTGCGGGTTTCGATGCGGCGACTGGCCACTCGGCTCCGCTTGGCGGGTACAAGCTTTCGCCTGCCTGTTTCGGATGGATGACACAGCAACTTATGCAGCTTGCTGAAGGAAAAGTAATGCGTACATAAGCCTGAAAATAAGATCTAATGTTTTGTTTTAGCTTGTTTTGTCTCTTGAGGGAGGTTATGATCTTCCGGCGATTTGCGACTCGGCTGAAGAATGCGTACGGGCTTTGTTGGGTGATGATCCGACACCAATTAGCAATGAAGAACTCCGAAGGCCACCCAACCAAAATGCTATTGACACTTTACAAAAGACGATTGCCATCCAGGTTAGTTAAATTGATCAAAAAGGAGGTTATTGTGCTACCCTTGAAACCGTTGGGTGAGAAAGGTAGAGGGGAAGTTCGGGTTGGGAGGTAGTGGGAGGAAGCTACTAGGAAGGTACGGCGAACTGGGGGGCACTAAGGTAGGGGGAACCAAAGTGACTAAGTTTGGGAAACCTGGGGGGAGGAAGGTTGGGGGACTGGGGGGAGGAAGGTTGGGGGACGGGGGGAGGAAGGTTGGGGGACTGGGAGGAGGAAGGTTGGGGGAACTGGGGGGAATAAGGTAGGGGGAACTGGGGAGGAAAGTTAGGGGAACTGGGGAGGGGGAGGAAAGTTGGGTAACTGGGGGAGGAAAGTTGGGGTAAACTGGGGGAGGAAAGTTGGGGGAACTGGGGGGGGTGGACTAAGGTAGGGGGAACTGAGGGGAATGGGTGGAGGAAGGTTGGGGGGACTAAGGTAGGGGGAACCAAAGTGACTAAGGTAGGGAATCCTGGGGGGTGGAAGGTTGGGGGACTGGGGGGAGGAATGTTGGTTGAACTGGGGGGGACTAAGGTAGGTAGGGGGAACTGAGGGGGAATGGGTGGGAGGAAGGTTGGGGGAACTGGGGGGGACTAAGGTAGGGGGAACTGAGGGGAAATGGGTGGAGGAAGGTTGGGGGAACTGGGGGAGGAAGGTTGGGGGAATGGAGGAGGAAGGTTGGGGTAACTGGGGGGACTAAGGTAGGGGGAACAACTGTGGGGGGGGACTAAGGTAGGGGAACTGGGGGAGGCTGGTTGTGGGAACTGGGGGGGGTGGTTGGGGAACTGTGGGGGGAGGATGGTTGGGGAGAGTGAGGGTTCAAATTTGCGAGAACTTGGGGGAAGTTGGGGTGGGGGGAGCAAAGTTGGGGGAAACTGGGGGAGGATAATTGGGGGGAACTGGGGGGTTGGGTAACTGGGGGGAGTTGGGGGAAATTGGGGGGAGGAAAGTTGGGGAAACTGGGGGGAAGGAAAGTTGGGGAACTGGGGGAAGGAAAGTTGGGGGAACTGGGCGAAGGAAAGTTGGGGGAACTGGGGTTGGGCAAAAGGTACGGGGAGCTGGGCTGAGGAAGGTGGGGGACTGGGGGGAGGAAGGTTAGGGGAACTGTGAGGAGGAAGGTTGGGGGAACTGGGAGGAGGAAGGTTGGGGGAACTGGGAGGAGGAAGGTTGGGGGAATGGGGGGACTAAGATAGGGGGAATCGGGGGGCTAAGGTAGGGGGAACTGGGGGGTGGAAGGTTTGGGAAGTAGGGGGAGGAAGGTCGGGGGAATGGATAGGAGGAAGATTGGGGGAATCCTGGAAATCCTTCATAAATAATGGAGACCGTTTAGATTTCATTGCTGCTTATGATTTAAAAAAAATGAGTCCCGCGGCAGCAGGACTAAAGAGGTAGATTTCTTTCAGATGGTTAATCTAGAACTTTCTATATGTAATTCGAAGAAGAAAAAAAATCATCTGTTTCCCGGTAAAAATTCAAAAATTTTCTTTTTTACCTAGAATCAAATCTATTGCACCCAGCTGATCCAAACCAACTTTATATCTTACTTAGCCAACCCCACAACGTCACTTTTAAATTTGAAAGCAATTGGATGAACGGTTTAGGAAATACACAGTTTAGGCCCTAAGTAAAGTACCAAAACCGCTG
Source organism: Orius laevigatus (assembly GCA_018703685.1). Taxonomy (NCBI): domain Eukaryota; kingdom Metazoa; phylum Arthropoda; class Insecta; order Hemiptera; family Anthocoridae; genus Orius; species Orius laevigatus. Next base: position 14,619 of record JAGWEN010000282.1, read on the forward strand.
GTCCGATTTCAGCCGTTAACGAACTCATAAATTCTATTAGTTTAAAAGCTCTAAATACCGAATTTCATGGTCGTCAAGTAAAAATTACTCAAGTTATCGTGCGAATATATACATATATACATATATACATACATATATATATATATATAAACTTTTGAGTTGAGGGTGGTTTGGGGGTCCAGGGGGTCTGAAATGAAAACCTGTAACAAAAATTTTTGATTCTGAGACTACTGCCCCCATTGCAATAGGTAGATTTTCTGAAAGAAATCTACCTAAAAAAAAAATTGTTTCAGCTTGCTCATTGGCCTTGTTTGAACGAATTGGCTCACACCGTTTCTCTGTCCGCGCTGGCCGCTCAGTTAAACGATGGCGAAGAGTCCGAAACGGTTACCGCGACGATGGCATCGCTCTCCATGCAACAGCGAGCAAATCATCTAAAGTAAACAAATTCCAAAAAAAAAGCATAAAAACTAAACAATTTTACAGCAGCTCCCGTGAGAATTCCGTCGAGCCGATGGAGGAGGACGAAGTAAAATGAAAAAACGTCTAAACGTATTCTGTGTCTTCTCGTTGTGTCCTTCGGTCACGTTAATTTTATTGTCGGATCCGTCCTTTTTATTTTTTGGTGTCTCCAAAAAATTCTTCAAACTCCGAGGATCCTCTCGTCCGACCGCGTTTGGCTTGGAAACCCCCGGCAGGACGTCTTCAGAAAATTTGGTTCCAAACTTGGCTTTTTTTTCTCAGAAAAAAAATTTCTTTTGTTGTAAATATTTTTATTTTTAGGGGACTTAATTTTTTTTGAACCGGTTAGAATTTTGAATAGCTTTAGTCTATAATTTTTTTAATATTAAAAATTATTCAAAATTTGTCGTAGCAAGCTCCCTTTTAGCTGCTTTTTGGGAGTTTTTAGGTTTTTTTCTTTTAAAAAGCATAAAAGACATTATTGAAACACCTTTTTAGAATGCTCACTCGCATTTTCTTCTGCATACCACAATATGCAAAAGCATTTAATGCTTTCCATTGTGATTATTGGAGTTTTGAATTCCATTTTTTACATTCCATGTTATTTATTAAAATCTTTTATTTTCCTCGAATACGGCTCATGAAATCGAAAATAAGAAAAACTATTTTTTTAACCACTGGTTGGTTATTTTATTTATTTTAACGGCAGGCCCGTTATTTGAGTCACTGAGCTTTAACCTTGACATTTTCTTTTCTCACCCTCAAAACCGAATTTTGCACAAAAAAGCATTTTTTTAAATCATGAGCCTTCATCTAGTCACTAATTTAAGCCATTTTTATTTCTAGGTCAAATTATTTATAACACATTTCCAAATCTTCCTTAAATTTTGTACACAGTTTTATTTAAAATACAAAAATATATATTAAAATATATTTATATCTAAAAATTCTATAAATGTTTGTACTTTATTTACTAATAAGTGTTATATTATAAAATACCGTTTTTATGGATGTTTTATGCAGACTATAAATGTTAAGATCTTTGTTTATAAATGTATTTATTTTTGGGATAAAATATCAAAATATGGAGAAAAAACAGTCTTTCTTTTTACTTTTATTTTATTTTTTTTTTTGTTATGTTTTTTTGATTTATATGATGTCGAAGTACCTACATTTTGAGATGATTTTATTCAAGCGTGTACACAGGTTTTTATTTTTGTGTATGCTAAAAAAGTCTATATTAATATTTAATTAAAAAAATATAAAATAAATTATTTTTGTTGTTTTTAACCCTTTTAACCTACTGAATCATAATTGATAAGCACAAAAGATATAAATTTTAAAATAAACAGAAAAAAAAACTAAAAAAAAACCTTCCCCCTTAACCAATCACCCATCACATCCGAGGGACCACCCCTCCGATCACCAGCCATCCCTCCCATCAACAACCACCCCTCCCATCACCTACCATTCCTCACATCCCCAGTCACCCCTCCGTTGATCACCTTTCGTCTTCCCCATTTACCCCTCACCTCCCCAATCTTCCATCACCTTCCCCAACTCTCCCCCTCCTCTCACTTCTCACCACCGCACCGAAAAAGTTATGTCCGATAAAGACTAAGGGTCATTTTTACCCCTCTCTGACTCTTTTTCCCAAAATCGGGGTTCGAGGATAATTGTGGACGATTGCTGGCAGGCGCGGACTGGCCCGGAGGGGGGGGGGGGCAAGCTCAAGTAGGTACATTTTTTTTTTTTTTTGTCAAACATCCCCAAAAATTCGTGAAAAACCTCAAAATCAACATTTGTAAAGCCTAATTTTCGTCAAAAAAAAACCTCGAAATCTACATTTATAAAGCCTAATTTTCGTAAAAAAAAAAAAAAAAAAAAAGAAAAAAAAAAAACTCAAAATCAACATTTTAAAGCCAAATTTTCGTCCAAAAACCTCAAAATCAACATTTTTAAAGCCTAATTTTCGTCAAAAAAAACCTCAAAATCAACATTTATAAAGCCAAATCTTCGTGAAAAACCTCAAAACCAACATTTGTAAAGCCCAATTTTGGTCAAAAAACCTCGAAATCGACATTAATGAAGCCTAATTTTCGTCCAAAAACCTCAAAATCAACATTTGTAAAGCCTAATTTTCGTCAAAAACCTCAAAATCAACATTTATAAAGCCAAATCTTCGTGAAAAACCTCAAAACCAACATTTGTAAAGCCCAATTTTGGTCAAAAAACCTCGAAATCAACATTAATGAAGCCTAATTTTCGTCCAAAAACCTCAAAATCAACATTAATGAAGCCTAATTTTCGTCCAAAAACCTCAAAATCAACATTTGTAAAGCCTAATTTTCGTCAAAAAAAAACCTCGAAATCTACATTTATAAAGCCTAATTTTCGTAAAAAAAAAAAAAAAAAAAACTCAAAATCAACATTTTAAAGCCAAATTTTCTTCAAAAACCTCAAAATCAACATTTTTAAAGCCTAATTTTCGTCAAAAAAAAACTCAAAATCAACATTTATAAAGCCAAATCTTCGTGAAAAACCTCAAAACCAACATTTGTAAAGCCCAATTTTGGTCAAAAAACCTCGAAATCGACATTAATGAAGCCTAATTTTCGTCCAAAAACCTCAAAATCAACATTTGTAAAGCCTAATTTTCGTCAAAAACCTCAAAATCAACATTTATAAAGCCAAATCTTCGTGAAAAACCTCAAAACCAACATTTTTAAAGCCCAATTTTGGTCAAAAAACCTCGAAATCAACATTAATGAAGCCTAATTTTCGTCCAAAAACCTCAAAATCAACATTAATGAAGCCTAATTTTCGTCCAAAAACCTCAAAATCAACATTTGTAAAGCCTAATTTTCGTCAAAAACCTCAAAATCAACATTTGTAAAGCCTAATTTTCGTTAAAAAACCCCTCAAAATCAACATTTATGATGCCTAATTTTTGTCCAAAAACCTCATAATCAACATTAAAAAGTCAAATTTTCGTCAAAAACCTCAAAATCAACAGTTATAAATGCCTACTTTTCAGAATTGAAAAAGTTATTTCCTAAGTTTTCCAGAAAATAGCAATTTTCTGCCCCCCCCCTTAATCGGGCGCCCCCTTAACTGAAAACCCACCCACACCCTAAGGTCCCAGTCCGCCCCTAAATTTGCTGGGGTGGATCGCGAAATAAAATTATCAGTTAATAAATATGAAAATAAATAAGATTGATCGATGTTTCGGTATCGGAGGGGGAAGAAGTAAAAAGTAGACATTTGAGGGCGCGCATGTGCCAACCCCTTCGGGCTTTCGGGGCCCTCCACTTGTTGCTGAGCCTCCGAATCTTCTATTTTCCGGTCTCCCTTCTCACGCGACCTTTCAGTCGAGTCCCGCCGCCGTTTTCTTCACACCCCGTGCCCTTCGAAAATTCAAAATGCCACCGAAGTGGGAACGAAATTCACCATAAACTTCCTCAAAAAATTCTAACAGGTACGTTCTTAAAAAAAAAATTTTTTTCCATCACAAAAATGAAATCTCCTTTCCATCACAAACCATTAAAAAAATTATGAAAACAAAAAAAAGTCAATAAAAATTTTCTTCTATAAGTTATGAATAATTTTATTGAAAAGTGTGGGGGAGAAAAGGCGAAAAACCCTTGGGATCTCCTCCCTCACAAGACGATCTCTCTTACCACCAAATAATTCATGAGAGAACCTTTTTTTGTTGGACTTTTTAAGTGTTGCGCAATGCAAGGACCTTCTAGTATAATAAAACTGTTACTTTACCCTTTAGAGCTTATAAACAACCCTTGCTACACATAAACCTTAAATTAAATTTTAATAAATTGTTCTTAATTTATGTTGACGTTGGGATGAAATCAAATACGATTGGATTACGATTCCAACCCTCGGTCAAGGGATGGTCGTCATGCGGTTTTAGTCCCTTGAAAGGAAACCCTTTTGGTTCGTCAATATTAAGTTTATTCTAATTACTTCATTTTTTAAAAGTAAATTCTCAAGTTTCAAGTTTCCTTGTGAATTCATCACCTCAAATAGAAAAATTGTCTTTTATTGAAAACAACTTCTTTAGATTGGGCGCTTCCTTCTCGGGCAACATGAAAATCGAAGGGTTTCTCAAGGGAGGGGAATTAATGACTCCATGAAGCGTCTGCATGATAGATCGAGTTGATAGAAGAGGCTTATAGTCTGGCTTCCCCCCTTCACCTCTTCTCCGAACTGTTGCAATCCCCTTAATCATCTTGTTTGATAAGCCTACACGCTCTAGGGTTTATCACTTGTGTACACAGAGTGCCTGATTCACTGGAAATTTTACGCGTGTAAATGTTAAGAGCATTAAATTTTGGGATTTGAATCTGGAGGAGCTTTAAATTGGAAAAATTGGATGGTCAAGCTCTTCTTCAGCAAGAAATCCGCTTTGGGTACGTTTTATCAATATTATTGACTGGAAAGAAGTGTAGGGAGAAAAAATCCCGATGGCGCAATTTGGTGATATGGCATGATTTTTTTTTTTTTTTTTCATTAAAAACACGTTTTTTCACATAAAACTGTCCATATCTCAAGATCCCTTAATAATTTCAAATTTCCGGTGCCAGATTTGGAATCGACGTTAAATTTTACATTAGAATTGATAGTTTTGTTCGTAATATGTAACCACAAAGATCTTTTTTATGGCCGTAAACAACATTAACACGCCATTGAACAACATAAACAATTTATTTTAACAATTTTCACCAAAAGTGCATATCAAAGGCTAGATTTCCAGTTTTCTGTAAAAAATTCATTTAAAGGCCTTTTTAACCTCGAAAGAAAAAATTACCTTGAGTTTTTACTAGGGGAGTTATGAAACATCAAAAAACGTCTGCAATGTTTGATTGTTTGGTCTTTGTGGCTATGTATCGTGAATGGTTACAAACTAACATTTCTAATGTAAAATTTAAAGCAGATTCCAAATCTGGTACCAGAAATTAAAGGAATTTGAGACGGTTTAATGTGAAAAAAACGTGCTTGTAGTGAAAAATCATAACTCCAAGACCGATTGAAATAGGAAAACCTAGCAAAAGAGGTTTTACTCAGTTTATAATGCCATTTAACCCAATTTTTTTTTGACATTTTTTTTTACGGGATACCATGGTCATTAGAGAATCCTAAGCAGGACATGGTCAAAAGATGAGGCTCATCCTGTTGAAGGAATCGTGGGATATCATTGACTGAAAATTAGAGAGATAAGGTCGTCCCAATCAGTCTTTGGCTTATATATGGCCAGGGGGAAAAAAGATGAAAATCACTTTTTCGTCAATTTTGAGATATTAGCGCTATCTAGAGGCTATGAAGGAGTACTATCATCTGGTAGACCAACAAGGAGGAAAAAAGATGAGAATCGTCCGAAATGTGTATAAAAAGATTCGTGGTAAGAGGGAAAATAGATTAATGTTACAAGCATCACAATGGGATATTAAAAAAATGAGTCCCGCGGCAGCAGGACTAAAGAGGTAGATTTCTTTCAGATGTTTAGATCTAGAACTTTCTATAATTCGAAGAAAAAAAAAATCATCTGTTTCCCGGTAAAAATTCAAAAATTTTCTTTTTTACCTAGGTTCAAATCTATTGCGCCCAGCTAATCCAAACCAACTTTAAATCTTTCTTAGCCATCCCCATAACATCACTTTTAAGTTTGAAAGCGATTGGATGAACGGTTTGCGAGATTCACAGGTTAGGCCCTAAGTAAAGTACCAAAACCGCTGGTCCGATTTCAGCCGTTAACGAACTCATAAATTCTATTAGTTTAAAAGCCCTAAATACCGAATTTCATGCTGGTCAAGTAAAAATTACTCAAGTTATCGTGCGAATATATACATATATACATATATACATATATACATATATACATACATATATATATATATAAACTTTTGAGTTGAGGATGGTTTGGGGGTCCAGGGGGTCTGAAATGAAAACCTATCACAAAAATTTTTGAATCTGAGACTACTGCCCCCATTGCAATAGGTAGATTTTCTGAAAGAAATCTACCTAAAAAGGATAGAAATCAAACTTTTTTACAAAAAACAGTAAAACCAATGGTGCACTAAAGCCGAATCATATTTTCTTGGTATTGCGATTGAAAATAAAAGAGAAAGTTGACATCTTTTTATATTAGAGCAATAATATATCTCGTTAGAAATAAAATACTGTTGGGAGAAATATGGGTCAGGAAAACCCAACATTGATTGGACAAGATGGTTATCTCTCCCTCGGGGAGGATCGGTGTATGTCCAAACTTGGATAATAAGCTGTACATCACCCACGATTTATATGGAGGCTCATTTATAAGAGTGACCGTATTAATTATTTTATTTATAACTATAAAAATCACTTTTGTTTTGTCCATTAATTAAATGTAGCCGAGAAAGGGGAGAAAGGTGCCTTTTGCGCATTAAGACGTCAACCTTCATATAAACCGAGATTTAACTAACTTAAAAGGGCTCCTCTCTCAGCGTTTAAACTAATTGGAATTCAACTCCAAATTGTCTTTAGACTTAACTCCCGAGGGTGAACGTAATTAATGCTCTAAATCATCTCCGATAATTGAGCCTATCGGTAACATTGGGAAAAAACGGGAGAATCGCAGTATATCCGAACCACTCTCTAACTACTATGTTCTCTAGGTTCAGTATCACTGATTTTAGGGGCCTACCTTTCCTAGGGTTATGGTGGTTCCTTTAAGGATAGCCAGTTATGCCACTATCGTCCTATCCCTGCCTCCTTTGTTAATAGGTTGACCAAATGAAAAGTTTTCATTTTGTGTACACCAAGGCTTTTCAATTTTTACCAGCAGAACATTAAAATTCTTGTCAAAAAGAGGCTGAAAAGGATCTTTTCTCGTCAAAAAGGAACAAAATCTGGCTGAAAAGGATCTTTTCTTGTCAAAAAGGATCAAAATCTGGTTGAAAAGGGTCTTTTTTATGACACATGAAGGTTCAAAATGTTATTTCTAGTCAAAAAACTGTCTGAAAAGTGTTTTTTCTTGTCTAAAAGGTCATAGGCTGAAATGGGCCTTATCTTGTCGAAAAAGATTCAAATTCTGTCTGTAAGTGTTTTTTTCTTCCCTTGGCAAAACTGGTCAAAATCTGGCAGAAAAGGGTCTCTCTAGTTGAAAAAAGGTCCAAATCTATCTGAAAAGTGTTTATTTTTGTCGAAAAGGCCGAGGGGTAAACTTCTGTCTGAAAAGTGTCCTTTTTTGTCAAAAAGGGACATAATCTGCTGAAAAGGGCCTTTTCTTGTCCAGAAAAAAAAAATTAAATGGTCATTTCTTGTAAAAAAATATATTCTGAAAAATGTCTTTTCTTGCCAAAATAGGGTCAAAATCTGGCTGAAGAGGGTCTTTTCGTGTCAAAAAAGGGTCAAAATCTATTTAAAAAATGTCTTTTCTTGCCAAAATAGGGTCAAAATCTGGCTGAAGAGGGTCTTTTCGTGTCAAAAAAGGGTCAAAATCTATTTAAAAAATGTCTTTTCTTGTCAAAAAGGGTCATAACTCATCTTTCTGAAAAGGCTCTTGTTTTGTCAAAACCACGTTCAAAATCTGGCTTGATTATCTCTTTTGACTATTATTGCCCTAGAAATGCGTAAAAAGGCAGCATAATTGTTGAGTAAAAATCTTTAAAAATGCGTACTTTCTAGTCACCCTCTTAGTAAAGCGGTCACATCATAGTTTTGTATCATTATCCCTAGCAACATGGCTATGGTTGAATATTATTTTCAATTAGGTAATATTGTGTTAATCAATACAGATTTTAACAAGGAGGACATAGGGCCCAAGGCGGGGGCTCTTGCCATGTTGCCTAGTCGCCGGGGAAAGTGTTAACTCATGAGTAGCCAGAACAAACTAGGGGCTGAGTTAGAGGAACGAAATTCCTTCCCAGCCTGGGAATCGAACCCAGGACCCCCGTTGTGTAGAGGATTAAGAATGTAAACAATATAAGTCTATCACCTTATCCACTACACCACGGAGGTCCCCCAATTAGGTAATATTAAATTTTGTTTTCTTTCTTTTTATTTTTTTTTCTTTAATTTTTGTTTTCTTTTATTTTATTCACTGGGGGGTTTTATATTGATCGCAATGAGGAAAAACCGTCTTTGGAATTTCGTATATGAAATCATTTTGTGGTGTAAAATGTATGTTATTTTAGCTAACCATAAGAATGTTCAAGGTTATGGAAGAGAAACCCTCTAAAGTTGAATTTTGTTTGCAGAAATGGACTTATGCAGTAGTCGTTGAGTATGGAGCATGAATTCAATCTGCTCCCACCGGACGCTTCGGGCCTTTTCACGTCGATGGCCGGCCTTTACCATCCGGGCAACACGACGGAGAACGGCTTTCGCTCAACGGACCCACTCTTCAACTTCAGCCTGTACGAGGCGATCGAGATTCTTAGAGAGCACCAAAGGACCGAGAAGGTCCTCGTCCCTGATACTGAGATCGTCATCATAATCGTTTATTCGGTCCTCATGACGTCAGGGGTTGTCTCGAACGCTTTGATATGCTTCGTCGTCGCCCGTCAGTGTGCGAGGAAGCATCACCAAGCGGGACCATCACCTAGAAACATGTACATCGTCAACTTGGCGGTCGCCGATCTCGCTTTGTGCCTCGTCTGTATGCCCTTCACGCTTGTCAGTCTCCTCAAACGACGCTGGACTCTCGGGCTTGCCCTTTGTAAAATCGTCCCGGCTTTACAAGGGGCGAACATCATGGTCTCAGCCGGGACAATAACAGCCATCGCCTTGGACAGGTAAGAAACACTTGAAACTTTTTTTTTTTTTTTAATATATTTTTGATATAAAATAACTTATCTTTGAGGTTTCATCGTAATTTTTTATCGACGTTTGACTTTATTTCCCGGAAAATCCAGGTTTATTTCCTCTCTTTTGGTCTTATACTTTCTACATAGGAAACGCCGCTTCAGCAGATCCCATTCCCCCTAATAAATTGCTCTTTATTTTTCTCATTTCTTCGAATTCTCGATTTTCATCCAAACACTTTTTCTTGATGATTGAAGGCTCAAATAATCTTCTTGCATGATTCTGGGTAGCAAAAAAGGTGCATAGGCTGGAAACCGGCAACCCCGCGATTACAAAATGAGTCTCGACCATCTAGGACTTTCCGTTTTCCACTAAGATCCATAAATTTATGGTATTACCAAAAATTGATTCTTGAACCTTAACCAATTTTGAACCGTGTTTATTCCCTTAACGGCTGTAGATAAGCGAAAAATGAATAAAGACATTTTTGTTGCTAATTTTGTCGGCTACATTTTACATTTAGCAAATTTTTCGATAGGACGTACCCTTTTCGATCTATGAGCAAAAGTGTAAAAAAAAAAAAAACCTCTTCTGCTCTATCCATTTCCACCTTTTTGGGCTTGCTAGCTTTACTTTTGGTTAAAATACGAAAAATTTCACACACATAATTCATCACAAGTTTTCTCCTAGCAATAAATAAATTACAAAAGTTCATTTTATTTATCAATTCATTATTTTCCAGTCGGGAAATTACTAAAAACGTTCATTAAAACCACTTGGCACTTGATTAATTAATGAAAAAACGAATGTAAAAAAATTGAAACTGTCCTTTTCAGCGATTTTTTTTAAATTCTAAAGCGAAATAAAATGTGAATGAGTCACTTTTTTCCCTTCTCTGAAAAAAGAAGAAAATAAATTTTTTTTTTTTTTTCATAATATAAAGCCGCTTTTCATCTCAATGTGGAGCACTTATTTAAGTACGTTTTTATGAAAAATACATAAGTAGATAACAGGAATGAAATCCCAATGAAATATTTTATTTATAAAGAATAAATTTTACTTGTTTGGACTTCAACAGTCGGAAAGTTCTTCAAAATCTTCCCAACGGGTAGGGACTGCAACGCATGGCTGAGTAATCCTTGTATTATCGCTACTTTTAGCAGATTTCCAAAGGAAAGGAAGCTATTGCGGTCGATGCGACGGAGGCTCCGGGCTGATTCGTGATCAGGGCGTCCTTAGGATCCCGAAAATATAGGACTTTTTTAGTTTATATACTAGAATAATTGGTTTCATTTTCTATCGTACACAAATTAAGGCATTGGGGTTGATTGAGATGGGTGTTGAAAAGCTGTCAACGTTGAGGTCGGTTTTGGTAACTGTCTCCGGGAGGAAATTAGCCAACAAAGGGTGTAATTTCCTCACTAGGTTGTGAATTTCGTCTTTAAAAATTGTCATTTTGTTTCAAACAAAAAACAAAACGTCGGTTTCCAACGAAAATATTAGGGAAAGGGTTCCTAAATTGGGTTAAGGTCAACGTTGTCCTGCTTTATTAATTCTTTTGCGGAGGATTTGAAGATTTACGAGATTTTAGCCTCCCCGGTGAAAACGCTTCACGCCAAGGGGGGTCGAAGCCGTCGCTAATGCTTTCTCCACTTTACCCTAAGGGTGGATTTAACGAGAATTTACTCTTTAGGGGAAAAAGGGGTTTGAAAATTTTATTGAAAAAAGGGATTAATTTTTCATTTCAGCCAGACCCCTGAGAGGGCCAATGGGGCTCTGCCTGGGAGGATGTCTGAGTGGAGAATGTTAAAAAGGTGTTCTGGAGTGAAAAACCGTGTTTTTTGAATTTCACCCTACGGCTATAGACGCTTTTGTCTATTTAGGACAGCCTGGGCTTGTATGGCATTTAGAGAGGGTTTTGTTGCCTAAAAATACGTCATCGATGAGCGACTTGTTGAAGCGTTTTCCTTTTTGCTCGCCCCCTCTCCATTTGGGTGCTTCCCGCCCCCGTTGAGAGGTCTCCGGGTCTACGGAGGCGGAACGGAGGCCACCCGAGCGAGGATCAAAGACCCGGACGAGACACCCACCGCTCGCCCAATGAGCATCAAATCCTTTTGACTTTATCTGAAATCATCGGAAGCCCCTTTTTTCTCCCATCTTTTCATAAATATAGAAACCTCTTTTCGCGGTTGTCCCTCACTTCCGGGGAATCGAAACATTTTTCGAACCTTATTTCGAATCTGTGGGGAGGATAGGGTGGCCACATGGTCGTGATCGGTTTGACAAGAAAAGACCCTTTTCAGTCTAATTTTGAACCTTTATTGACAAGAAAAGACCCTTTTCAGCCTAATTTTGAACCTTTTAATAAGAAAAGACCCTTATCAGTCAGATTTTGACTCTTTTTGACAAGGAAAGACCCTCTTTGACAAGAAAAGGCCCTTTTTGACAAGAAAAGACCATTTTCAATGTAATTTTGAACCTTTCTTGACAAGAAAAGAACATTTTCAGCATTTTGAACCTTTTTTTGATAAAAAAAAAAGACCCTTTTCAGTCAGATTTTGACCCTTTTTGACAAGGAAAGACCCTTTCTGACAAGGAAAGACCCTCTATGACAAGAAAAGGCCCTTTTTGACAAGAAAAGACCATTTTCAATGTAATTTTGAACCTTTCTTGACAAGAAAAGATCCTTTTCAGCTTAATTTTGAACCTTTTTTGATAAGAAAAGACTCTTCTCAGTCAGATTTTAACCCTCTTTGACAAAAAAAGACCCTTTTGACAAGAAAAGACCCTTTTTGAAAAGAAAAAACCCTTTTTGACAAGAAAAGACTCTTTTTGACAAGAAAAAAAAAAAAAAAAAAAAACCTTTTGACAAGAAAATACGCTTTTTGACAAGAAAAGACCCTTTTCAGTCTTATTTTGAACATTAAAACTCATCTCAGCCTAATTTTTAACCTTCCTAAACTGGGGTGCCTCCTAAACTGTTGAGGTGAATTTTGTTATCCAATGGGCGAGCCGAATTAAAAAGTGATTTCTGATTGGCCCACGAGTTTATTCCAAACTGTCATAGCATATTAAGTTTGAATTTCCGCAACTTCCTACTAATGAATTTTAGGTTGGAAAAAAATAGAAGTATTACTGCTCAATTTTATATAATATCAAGCTCAGTGTTGCCCCCCCTCTGGGAAGTTAATTTTACAAAATTTCCCAAAAATCCCTTTCGTGAACTCCTTGAACCAGACTGTCCTCGATATTTTATTGATGATCGGAACCATGAAGTCTTGAAAAGCGGCGGAAAAATCTTTACCGTCCAACTCCTTCATTTCCGTTCTGAAAATCACTTTATTCATTTTGGTCAGCCGATAATCTTTTAAATCGATTTCGCAGTTTCCGGGCCTTGAGGTGAGCGAAATTTCCGCCTCGTTCTCTCCGATTTCAAAAGTCCCCGATAAACGTGTCGGCCCGAAAAGTATCTCTTTAATTTTTACCTTGAAATCCTCTAAAAAATTTAAAAAAATTTAATATAAAATCAATATTTCAAACTTACCAAGTTTCAAAGTAAGATTCATGTTATCCAATTTACCACCTTCTCCTTTAATCCAGACAGAATTCCCGACATTTTTCAACGTTTTGAAATCCGTGACCTCGATGTGCCTTAATTTTATCTTAAAAAAGAACTTAATTTAAAAAAATTAATTTTTTAAAAATATTACCCAAAACGCATCAAGATAGACGGTATCCTTCAAATGTTTGGTCGCGAGTTCCTGGATTTCAGTGGAAATTTCATTCTGGGTCGCTTCTTGTTGGGCGCTCACCGAAATAGCCCAAAACAACACGAATAGTTTATACATGGTTTCGATTCCAAAAAATGAATGTTTTCATAGTTAAAAAAAGTATAAAAGACGGGACGTTTCCCTCTTTTTTGATGATTTCTAGATTGCATATCGATTTTCGTCCATCGCCCTTGGACAAAACTCAACAAAGCTCGGATTGTTTACATAAACGAGAAAAAAAATTAATGAATCGTTTCCTATCTGGAAGTTAAATTGATTTTACTTCCGGCAATCTAGGTGGCTTTCCTCGTTATTTTCGTTCGCCCGCAGACTGTTTATGAATTGAATAACATAAATAAATTAGTTTACCTGCCTCGGAGTTTAAAGCACTCGTACAGAATGTCATTTAAAATTATGCTGAATAGACTGACAAAATATGGAACAAAAACAAGGACTTAATACTCACAAGTCACCTCTTACTATTCCGCTAAGTTAGGCACCCTAAATACACTTTTCCCTCAAGTTATTTGCCGCCAAGTTAAGAGCCATCTGACATCAATCCTAGTGTGTTTCTCATTCAAGAGATCGCAGCACTATCACCCCCAAAAGTATTTTCCTAGTTTTGGGCACTAAAAATGGTCGGACATTTTTTTTGAAAAGCACATTCTCTTTCTTTTGGAAAACTGCGAGCTGCTTAGGGAGCAGTTTTTCCGAAAAAAATTTCCTCTGAAAAATAGAAAATGCAAATTTCCATCAAAACTGTTTTTTGAAAAAATAGGTCGTCAAATTGTAGGTTTTGACGAGCTGTTTTCAAATATGCTAATATTAAGAAGATCGGATGAATAGATTCGTCGGTACGAGATTTTTAAGGCTTAGATACTGCGGGGGACGGGGAATGTTGAAGAAAAGGAAAATTTTCGGAAAAACTGCTCCCTAAACACTCGTTGCTCTCTAGAGGCCCTCCACAAACACCAAATACTACCCCCTAATTCTCAAACCTTCCACCCTCTCTCCCTTCACCTCCCCTACATTAGTTGACCCTCCCCACTCTCCTCCCACCACCATTTTCGAAAGGTCAAAAATACCCTTAATTGGACATACATTTGTCCTAAATATATTCGAGAAAATCTGTTTTCTGACTAATTAGTCACATATACCCTCATTTGTGGCTTGGTCCAGACTTCAATAACGAAACGATCCTAAATCAATTTGTACGTGCTTGTCCGATGTGTTATTTCCTTCTTTTTCCAAGCTTTTCCTCCTGTAAATGTGGGCTTTATCAATTATTGAAGAAGATTGATGAGGGGTTTAATGAATGTTCCAGTTGGTGGAAAGGGTTTTAATAGTTAAGGGTTCGTAAGAGGGAGTCGTAGAGGTTCGGAAAATTGGTCAGTTCGTCCGTAATGGTTAACAATACGACCCCGGAAAAGGGTGAATGGACCCAATATCGCTCTTTCGACAACCAACTTTTCTCGTTTACAACGCACAATTTATAAATAAAAGTCACAAAGGCGAGAAATTATTCTCGAACCTAATTTAGGTTTCGATTATGGAGATTTTCGGGGGATTAAAAAATCCGTTTTGGGTTTTGATGAGTTTTCCGCCCCCGTATAAAAATGGAACGACCTTTCGACATCGCTTTTCAAAACATACCGAGTCCTCCTGAAGTTTTTATACCTTTCCGAACAGATTCCTAGTTGTCAAAATCAGACATTCGTCGAGTTGAACGATTATTGCGAAACATGATTGTTGTAAGAATTCATTGATTTCAAAAAAGGATTTATCAATTGAAGCGCCAGGGGGAAAAAAGATGAAAGTCACTTTTTCGTCGATTTTGAGGCGTCAGCGATAGCGCTAGGGGCTATGAAGGAGGACTATCATCTGGTAGAACAACAGGGGGGGGGGAGATGAGAATTGTCCGAAATGTGCGTGAAAAGATTCCGGGTATAAGGGAGGAAAAAGAGTTGGGCAAATTCATTGAATTTCTATAAATTTACAAATTTTATGTGTGAATTTCTATAAATTCACAAGTTTTATGTGGGAATTTCTATAAATTCACAAGTTTTATGTATAAACTTATAGAATTTACAAGTTTATGGATAAATTTCTAGAAATACGCAAGTTTTATGTGTGAATTTCTATAATTTCACAAGTTTTATGTGTGAATTTCTATAAATCCACAATTAAATTTATGATTTTGACTACAATTTATGTTTTTTTAAAAAAACTTTATTTATTATACTTTACTAGGATAATTTTAAAAAATTCATACCTTTTGTGTATAAATTTCTAGAAATCACACATAAAACTTGTGAATTTATAGAAATTCACACATAAAACTTGTGAAATTATAGAAATTAAATAAGCATAAAACTTGCGAATTTATAGAAATTCATACATAAAACTTGCGTATTTCTAGAAATTTATACATAAAACGTGTGAATTTTTAGAAATTTATCGATAAAACTTGTTACTTTCTAGAAATTTATCCATAGAACTTGTTAATTTCTAGAAATTCATACAGAAAACTAGTGAATTTCTAGAAATTCATACATAAAACGTATTAATTCTGAGAATTGACAAAGTTAAGTGCGAACGTATTTAAATTCATGCAAAATAGAGTTAAAAAAATATAAATTTTAGTCAAATTCGTAAATTTATTTATGAATTTCTAGTAATTCATACACAAAACCTATGAATTTCATAGATTTATGAATGTGAATATGCTCGTGCTCACACCCTTATCGTATTCATATGTTTTAGCCTTGTTTTATTCATATTTATGAAGGAAAATAGACGAATAGGACAACACAAAAGGATTAATAAAAATCAAACTTTTAAATTTTTCTCGAAATCACTTTTTGCTCACTTTCATCTTTTTCCCCCCTTGACATTCAATTGAGTCCCAAAAAATTAATTTTTTTTGAATAAATTAATTGGAGTCACTGAAGCTTTTTGTGGCCTGTAAGCAGCCATGGAATCAAAATTCATCTTCCATGGTCTCTAGAGCGCCTTGGCCTCCATGCTTGGAAAAATATTTTTTTCCCTGGAGCGACAGAAATCTCTTTTTTTATGTGCAGATATTTTTATGTTTGGGAAAAGGTTTTATGATTTCTCCCGGGTCAGTATATTCGACATTTTAGAATCCCTCTCACGAAAAACAGGTCGTGACTGGACAACTGACAACCTACGTCAAAAAAAACAAAACACCACAATTTTTACGGAAAAATGCTATGACGAAAATCCAGATTCTGACATTTTACATTGATTTAAATTTTTAGGTAAAGGGTAAAGGGGAGAAAAAGCGATTTCACAGTTGAACGGTAAAGATTATAAAAAAAAGAATCCCGGACGTTTTATCTCCTCGCCTTGATCCTTTTTTTCCTTTTCTTCCCTTGGGCATAATAAAAGTCTTTATTATAAGATCTTGAGGGGAAAAAAAGCAAATTTTTAAGAAGAGTTAATAAAATCTAAACTCGGAAATACTCCCAGTAGGCTTTTCAATTCATTTTTCCTGTATTTTAGTTTTCTGTTCGAAATCTTTACAGCATACTTTCGTAAGGGGAGGTATTTTTTAACGAAAAATGAAAAATAAAAGTCCAATTATCAGATAATAGAGTTGGAAATGAGGAGGACAAGTAAGGGGATTAAGACGGGATTATTATGCCAATTACATTTTGCTTCCTATTCCCTTTCGCCCCCTCTCCATAATATTCAATTAACAAAAAAAATTGGAAAGGGACACGACGAAGGAGAAAAAAATTCAATTAAAAATCTCTTTTAAATTAAGTCGTAAAAAAAGGAAAATGGAGAACAATGAACTGAACAAATCTCATAAAAGTTCGTAAAAAATTTTTTTTGCTGTACATTTCAGTTCATCATCGAAAGGAACCGGATAACTCAAAAATTTGGGGCCCTACAGACCTCTTAACAACCACTAAATAAAGTGGTTCCTTCATAACTCCCACCAACTATCCACCATGTCCCCCAACCTCCCCCTCAAATGCCCCCACGACCTACCATCCATTGACCCCCATCTATCACCACCTCCCTTAACCTCATGTCCTTTTTCTTTTCCTTTTTCTCCTGTCCTTCTTTTCTTCACCTTCCACCACCTCCCTTAACCTCCTATCCTTCTTGACCCTCCCACCACCTCCCTTAACTTTCCTCTCCTTCTTGACCCTCCCACCACCTCCCTTAACCTCCTAACCTTCTTGACCCTCCTACCTCCTCCCTTAACCTCCTCTCCTTCTTGACCTTCCCTCCACCTCCTCTCTTTCTTGACCTTCCCTCCACCTCCTCTCTTTCTTGACCTTCCCTCCACCTTCCCTAATCCCCCCCTGCTTGACCCTCCCACCGATTCCCTTAACCTCCTCTCCTTCTTGACCCTCCCTTAACCTTCTTTCCTTCTTGACCCTCCCACCACCTCCCTTAACCTCCTCTCCTTCTTGACCCTCCCACCACCCTCTTCTACACCTCCCCTACCATCTTCTACCTTACCATCACCTCCCCTACCTCCTTGAGCATTCTCACTGAATTACTTATTGCGAAACCAAGGGTGGATAATACATCTTTTGGCACCTTCATCAGCGTTTTATGAAAAAGCAAACAGAAAATACACATTAATTTCATGACCTCTCAATGTTTGAATAAGGTTTGTTTGGAAATTACGTTAAACCTCGTTTATTGACGAGGTTTTGTTAGCATTTCTCTCCGACTGTCAATTATGAAGAGGAAAACCTTTTAGAGCTCCTCCCTAATTTGGATGCGTTTATTTACTCAACTTTTGCATAAGCGAATCCTCGTTTTGTAAACACCTGTCTTTATTCCGAGAAATTTAGTAATTAAACGAAACAATCTTCTTGACATTACGTTTGTGTTGCTAATCCAAGGCTTCGGTAGGAACAAGACCTAAGAAACAAGGGCACATGTGACCTTTAGAACTTAGTCTTTGGGTCAACAAGGCGAAAGCCACCAAATTGGGCATATAATCTGATCCTTCTTTTGTTTAACTTAGCCTAGAGGACTTTGAGCGAAGGCTGGCTAGGGATTTTGATTTTCGATGAAGATCTTTTCTCAACAAAAACCAAAAGAACTCGTCATTTGTCGTCATTTTGAACCTTCACGTACATCCAACCAATGATACTCCTTTAACGGTTATAGATACGCGCAAAATGAATAAATACATTTTTGTTGAAAAATTTGTCAGCTACATTTTATATTAAGCAAATTTTTCGATAGGACCTTCTGTTTTTGAACTAGGATCACAAATTTGAAAAAAAAAAATTACTTTACAGCCCCCTCCACCCCCGCGTAGGGAATCGCAAAACCGATGTTTTGCATTGCTATATGCGTTTTTAAACTCACCTAACCTAATTTTAGAACCCCCGCAAAACCGCTGAATGGCCCCTTGAAGGCTCTTATAATACAATTACGAATAAAGTTCTCTTTTCGTCGGTGGTTGTTGTTCGACGAGGAGGGTCTCGGGGTAAGAAAGTTTGAAAGCTGCCAATAACCAAAATTAGAGTAGCCGCGAAAAGAGGGATGTTTTGACTAAAGTTTTAAAACGTCGAACCACTAAAGGGGGGAAAATAATCTCTGTATTTTGACACTCAAAATCTTCCCCTTTGAAGCTCAATATCTAAATTAACTAATAGGGTCCTTCAAAAGTAAGAGAATTTCACGTTTTTTGGGGAAATTGAAAAAAATGAAACTTCAATTAAGCTAATTAAAATGTAAAATAATTGAAAAATATGCGTTTTAATTATGGAACTCAGTTCTGTTATGGATTATTAATGCGAGTTAGTGTTTATTGATTGTGTTTGGCAAAGGGATTTCTAATCTGTGCACTAATCCTTTGGGATCAAAAGTTCAATTCCCGGGGTTATTCAGGTCGTTTGAAGAAACTTGTTCGTTTTAAAATGGAATATGAGGAGGCATTGAATGCTTCGCTTCGTGCTAAAGTCGCGAGATTGGAGTACGAACTGTATGAAGTTGAAATTCGCGGTGAGAAAGCGTTGAAAGAAAAGAAAGAGGTGCTTCAGAAGCATTTGTCGAAAGTCGAACGTCAGAATAAGCTTCAGATCTGGGCTGAAGAAGTGAGGTGAGTATGTCGTTTATGTTATTGATATTGATAAAATGGTTTAGGGTGCATAATTTGGAGCTGAAGAATAAGTCGCTGAGGCGAGAAGTTGCGAAGGGAAAGGCGGAAGAGGCGAAGCTTGAAAGGGAAGTTTTGATTTCGGAAATTTGTCTAAAAACGACAAAAGCGAGTGTTTCGCCTTTGAAGCGAAAAGTGGAAAAGGCGAGGAGGCGTGAGCGCGAAAGTCGAAACGAGGCTACACGTTCCGAACGTCGCGACTTCGAATTGGCTGAAGAACTTCATCATCTACGTCAGAAGCAAAAGGCGGCGAGTGAAGAGCTCGAGACCCGCACGTCGGACGTCTCTCGCGCCGCCTACGACGCGACCGTCAAGTTCGTCGACCTCCTCGAAGAAAAAAACAAAAGTAAGTCATCCGATGTCAAACATTGCACTTCAATGTAGTAAAAAGGTGTTATGTTTTGAAGAAAAACCGGTTCTTCGAAATTAACGTTTTTCGGTTTTTTGCAAATAACTCGAAAACTACGCATCCTAGCGAAATAATAACTATATTCAAAATTAAAGCTAGTAAAATTTTCTACCAAAAATACTAAGTTGTTTTTTTCGCTAGGACCTATAGTTAAGGAGATATGGACGGAAGTCCATGTGAGATCTGATTGAAAATCATGGTTGATCGTCATTTGGTCCATATCTCCTTAACTATAGGTCTTAGCGAAAAAAATTAATTCATCATTTTTGTTGGAAATTTTACGAGCTTTAATATTGCACTAAGTCATTATTTTACTAGGGTGAGTAGTTTTCGAGTTTTTTGCAAAAAACCAAAAAACGCCAACTATATTCTTCTGCGAACGAAGAACAGGTTTTCCGATGTTAATGAGAGTCATGCTACTCTTTACACTAAAAACTTTAATCAATTTCAATGTTGGATGTACTCGACGTTTCTAAATTCATATTTCAAGAACTCAGCGAGTCAATCGTTATCCTTAAAACCAAATACGAAAATCTCTCTAATGACGAAAAAGCGATCAAAATCACTCAAAATGAGGTAATTTCTTATTTCCTTAGTTTGACGTACTAATCAATTTCGATTTCAGCTCGTCCAATCCATGATTGAAGATCAAAGAGCGGTGAACGCCGAGTTGCGTAGTTATATGGACAAGATACTCCAGACTGTGGTCGACAGGTGTCCCCAAATTTTGGAAGTCAGACCCCCATCGAGCCCTTAAATTAACATATTTTCCATTCAATTTATAATCCTACCGAGTCATTGAATATTTGAACACGAAGTTTAAACCTTGTCGTCAAAACTGAATTATTAAGTTTGTTTTTTCAAAATTACTTCCCCCAACGACGAAAACTTTAATATTGTTTTATATTCTTTTTTTTTTTTTTTTTTCTTATTAATATACATATTTGAAAAGCACAATAGTATTTTGTTTTCCGCTTATGAAGTTTGGTAATTTTTCAGGCTTATAATTCATTAATTTTGACTCAACTGTCAGGCAATTTTTCATTCATTTGAGGACCTGGGCCTTCGTTTCCAAAATTGGTCCTTCAAATCCATCAATATTCGACGATTATCCTCAAGGCATCGAATTAATCAAATGAAGCTTTTCTTCATTTCACTTTTGGCGAATTTCAAGGGACTGAATCGGTCGATGCGGGCATTTAGGGTAATTTTAGGAAAGCTTTCGGATCAGAGGGAATTTCGAGATCAAAGGCCCTAGAGTCGGCCATCGCCATTAGTCCGGTCACGAATCCTAAGACAAGAGTATAATGGACCGGAATTGCGGAACATATCTCTGGAAATTCGAGTTAATCTTGTAAGCTCTAACTTGTACATTATCGTAAAAATTTTGGGAATCATAAAGTTTTCGTTTAAAATCCTTCTACTGGTTCTCTTCCTCGTTATAATCAAGCGGTAAAAGCTTTTAAGGAATTAGAAAGCCCTCGGCTACCCCGATGGTAAACCTTCCCCTCTCTTCCTTTGCGATATTATGTCGGAAATTGTAATTCCCCCATCCACGTTGTTTAAATCCCCTCGTAGTTTTGATTTCAATTTTTTAAGTTTTTAAAATGTAAGTTTGATCTCTTTGATTCTCTGTTATAAGCTACAGAGAAGTTTGAAGTTCTCTATCCTGTGATTTTATTGTTATAAATGGTCCATTTGGTCCCAATAACATGTTTTTGAAGAGCTCCAACAAATGCTTGTCCAGCACAACTTTTGACAGCCAAAAAACCTCTACTTTTTTCAGTTTTTCGCATAAAACTCGAAAACGGGTCATATTTTGAGGAAAACACTTTAGTAGTGAATTAAATAACACACAATTATGCGTCGATTAAAAAAGAGTTTGCCGAAATTGGTCCAATAGACAAGGTTTTGCAGGCGATCAAAAAAGATAAATTTTTCCAATTTTTCAAAAATTGTAAAGGTTTTTTGGCCAAAAGAAGGGAAGACGTCATCTAATCAAAAAAGTGTACTTAATAAAAGTTGTAGAGAATTTAATTACCTTTTAAACAACTCTCTAGAAGCAATTATTAACGATCAAAAGTCAGGGGTGGGGGTAAATTTAAACACAAATTTCACTCAAAAATTCAAATTTCAAAAAAATTTATTAAATCAAAATTAAAGCTTATTAAATTTCCTGCAGATTTGATCAACTATGATTTTTTGTTGGACCAAACGTTTCTGAGCTATGAGGGGACAAAAAATCAGATTTTGGAAAAGTCGGAAAAAAGGAGGAAAGGCGTTATCTAATCAAAAAAGTGTACTAAGTAAACGTTGTAGAAAATTTAATTTCCATTTAAAATCAACGATTGAAAAGCAATTAACGATCAATAGGTAGGCGTGGGGATAAATTTAGATTATTATTTTTAAATGTAGACTGGACTGGAGTTTTGTTGAGTTGAGGGGCCAAAAAATGACAACTTTTGATACAAAATTCATCTTTATTAATGGAAGAAACGTTTTTATTTATGGGACGGCTGGTTCGGGGCCGTTAATGAAAGCGATCATCGCGGGAGCGAATTTACCGTCCGGGTCGTAAATCTCCAAAAGTTTTTTCCAGTCGTTTGGCCTCTTCGGTATGAAAACATTTAAAGTGTGATGCAGCAGTCGCCTCTGTTTTGGCGTGCATTTATCGCAGATTGTCTCCAAGATTGTCGGTATCATTTCTGAAAGAAAAATTTTTTTATATTATTTTTATGGAAATGAGGCCAAATCTAATTTGGCCATAGAGCTTTCCGGAGATTGGGCTGGTAAAAAGTTTGTTTTTTCTTAAAAATCTCTTGAAAACTCATTTCCTGTTCGTTAACAAGAGTTTTTCAATGGAAATCCGCTAATAAGAATCCTTGCTCCTTTGCCATTAATGCATCTTAAGGATATAAAACTATGAAACCTTCCCCTTAAAAAACAAATTTTCACCTTTAAATCTTTGCCCACGATCGCTGCAGTTGCCTGTCCCATAAAAGCATTTCAAATAAGTATCCAAAATTCTGTCATTGTCGATAATAGAGTCGACGTCGACGTCTTCATCGAAGACCTCCATCTCCTGCCCTGCAGTTAGAGCCAAAACCAACACGAGAATTCCCAGAAACATTTTCTTTCCAACTGGAACCCAAAAATTAATCGTCATCCTTTTATACTCGAAAAGTCACATAACTTGAAAATTACAAGCTTTAAATTACACGTTTAATTTTCGTTCCCAAAGGTCGATTTCGGCCTGCGTGAACCAAGGCTTTTCCATTAAAGAAAAGAGGTATCAATTTTAACATTTTTCGGAGTATAAAGTGACTCGTCAAGGTTAAAAGAGTTTTTTTTCACGTAACTTAAAAATTAATTAAACCCTTTTACCCTCGCAATTAATGATTTACGTGGGTAATTCATCGTGAAAATGGTCGATCTTTCAAGTTTAGACCGTTTATAAATTATAACGTCTGCTTTATTTCACGCGTTTTTACAGATTTTAATGGTGTAAGAGACACATAAGCCTTTATCGACAAAGATATTTTAACATAGGCAACATCTATATCAATTCGTGTAAATGCTACGAGAAGCACGATGGCTTAAACTAAAGTATGGTCGGATGAATAGCTTTCGAGTAATCGCCAAAGGATGCCTTGAATGACACTTTCTCATCAAATCCTTTGGACTCATTTATGGATAATTGGTATTCTAATCGAAAAAAGACCTTCTCAAATGTCGTTTTCTAGTCGATAGTGCAATATTGTCATTTTTTGAGTATAATGCTTGTTACATGTCGAGGTTTTTATAATTTCGACTTTTGAAAAAATGGCTGGTTGGGGGGATTGAACTCGTGACCTCCGGAATGGGAGTCCATGACTCTACCACTGTGTTAGCTTTCCCATTGGAAGTGGCCTTAAGTACCTTGATTGCCAAGGAGGCACACGAATTCTTGACAACAAAAGTTCCAAATCCCCCAACACAAACACAAAGGGGTAGGAAACGACCAAGCACACACTAGAGGGAACAAAGGACAAACAAGAGGAAACAGTAAACACACAAGCATGGGAAAAGATAATGACATAAGCTTACTCAAGTTATTGTGCCTGGGTGCAATCAATGGGTTCATATCCGAACATCCACCACTGGATGCAACGAGCCCTTCCCCCGAAGTTGGGACCGAGCTTGGGAGTTTACGTATGAGTTGGTCCACCTGGCCGAAATTTATTATTATGTAAGATGTTTCTTCGGAAAGCATGATTATCATGAATAACGAAAAAAAAAAAAAAGGAGGGAGGATTCTAAATCCAATAGAACGTGTAATTTTCGTGTTGAGGATGCTTTTTAAGGGTGTTGAAATAATAAGGAGGTCGTAAATGTTTACAACTTGGGGTTTCGTATATGGAAGTTTGGCACCCCTCGTTAAGAAGGCCGAGTTAAGAAAGAGCTCCTCGTTTCGAGTCGTTCACCCAAATCGATTTCCTTTTCGTTCTGCTTATATCAGGAGGTTTTCTCGTGAATTGAAAATTCGACGGATCTTTAGGCTAGACCGTATGGAACGAAAGGCGTTTGTTACTTGGAAATGACGTAAAACCCGACACCTTTGACCTTAGTCGCTCTGTATTTCCGCTAACAAATATTAAGTTCTCCCTTAACTTTGTGGGAAGTTTGCCCTTGTATGTTACAAATATGTAGGAAATTTCATTGTGGAGGGCAATATGTAGTTGCCATGAAGATGGAAAAAGGGAAATGTATTACTATTGAAAGAGCACTTCAACAAAGGGCAGAACTAATTAATTACTTATTGAAAATAGATGGAATATTGAACTTTGTTTCTAGTGCCTACCATACCAAATACGTTATAGTTTCAACTATATTGCAAAAAAAAAACACAGTTTTATAGGAAGGTTTCTTTCTTATCAGTGGTTTTCAGCCCACAGGTTCTACGAGATAAACTAAGTTTTTAAGGCTAGGGGTTGGTTAAGAAATATGGTAACCCCAAAAGATGCCAATCTTTAAGGAGGGAATCCGTTTTCGCGTTCCTGACGTTAATTGTCAATAAATTTTCATTTTGAGAAATGATTTGGAATCAGGAATTTCTCTAGATCACTCGTGTTATGAGAAATTTTTGTATTTTTAAAAAATTTTAATTTTTGGTCTAAAATTTCCATTTTCCGGGTTAAAAATAGAAAAAAGGGCTTCATTAAGCTTTTTTCTTTTCCGTTATATGAACGAATCAATTTTAAATAAAAATTAAAATCGGATCATTTTTGTAAGTGCTAGAAGGGCCCAAATACCTCACTGAAAAATTCCTAACTTGAAAATCGAGGTTATGGTATTTGAGGTTAATTTTTGAATTCACACGTTCGGTCGATCTATAACACGCTTGAACGTTCTTGTATGTAATGAATTTTTAACAAGTGAGCTCGAAACTTTGAATTATGAAGAGCGACCTAAAAGCGACAAAAAGTTCTAATTTTCTCCACAAATTTCGAATCCTTTAAAATTCTTTTGAAATCCATCAAACGAAGCCTCCTTTTTAACTCTTGCTATAACCTATGGATTTAAAAAGTAAAAAAAGTCGCGGTTTCTTTATGGGAAGATTCCCAACGGAGATAAACTTTAGAAGAGGGAGCAAAAGGAGGAGAAGCCTTTTTGCCCTTTTTATGGGAGAGAAAGCCACTCTTTGGTGGGGGAAATATATCTTTACCTCCGAGTGCATTAAGGTTGATGGAACACCGTTTCCTAAACGCGAAAAAGAGAGAATTTTCGTGTTTCAAATCATGACTTAACCTCAATTTTAAACTATTTTCAGTTTTAGCCCAAAAGTGGACAAGCGCGGATTTATTGACTTGGGGGGGTTTGTTTTGGAAAGCCTCTGGGGGAATGAAAAGGTACAAAAGAATCAAAACTGACGGCCTGTCAAAATCAGCCTTTTGTTTTAGTATGAAAAATTGCGTTCTTACGTAACGATCACCAGGAACCGCTAAATATTCCATTTTTTTCCTTTGATTTGAATTCAGGAAATCGACCAAAGGAAAACGACACCTCAATCATTCATGAGTGAAATCAATAGTTGCCCGAATTTCGGACATGATAATTTTTTAATGGTGAAAAACTACGAGTTGGGCAACCACAAGAAATTAGGTTATTTTTTTAATTTTATCCTTCTTTTATCATGGAAGATCGCGTGTCTTTGAAAATCACGAAACGTTTTCGGTCCTGGTGAATTTTTCAATTAGTTTTATTTGATTTTCTTTTTATTGTTAGATTGGTTGGAGACGGAAATTGGCGTATTGATAATGGTAGCAAGTTGGGCCAACTCCCATCGGATCGGGTCCTGATAAGGCCCTTGAGCGTGAGAACTAATTAAAATACCCCTTTCCCCTTTTTCCTCTTCCTCGGTTATTTACCAACAATTGTTTAAAACGAGTTGAAACGAGATCCAAGTTAATTTTCCAACGCCCATTGTCTTCTTTGTACATGGCGAAGGGGGAAGCATGAATAGGGACTATGATGAAAAAGCGAGAAGTTCTTTTTATGGCATGTGATGCATGAGATGCTGTTAGGTATTATTAAAAATGTTGGTAGGCTCTTTTTATGAAAATCGTAACAAAAACATCCATCAAACATAAATCTGAACAATTTTGATAAAAATCTACTTTGACGTTCCTTATCTGTATCCCCTCTGGCTTCAAAAGAATGTATGTGTGCTAGTCTAATATAAAACCAAAAATCAATGAAGTACCTGTTATTGAATTTTTTGGTGCTGCTATTATCTTTGCTGGAGCTGCTATTATGAATGAGTGCAGATATTATCGGTGACATCGCAGTTACTATCGTGGCGTAACGGCTATTACCTTTGGACTGAATAGTGTATACAGCTACTGTGTACGTCCGACACTGTCGACTGTGTGCATGCGATACCATCGATTGAGTGCATTTATTAGTGTCGATGACATCGCAGTTGTGCATCCGATATTATCTTCTGTACACATACCATCGACTTAGTGCTTCCAATGCCATTGACTAAGTAGGTCCAATTCTATGGAATGTTTGCATCTGATAGTATCTATTAAATTGCAGTTGTGCATCCGATACTATCGATTGTGTAAATGTGTTCATTCTATACTATCGACTGGTCGCCTTTGATACTATCGACTGGTTGCCTTTAATGCTATCGACTGGTTGACTTTGATACTATCTACTGGGTGCCTTTGATACTATCGACTGGTTTCCTTCGATACTATCGACTGGTTGTCTTTGATACTAACCACTAAATGCATTCGAGATACTATCGACATTGTACCTACATCCGATATTATCGACGGTGTACATATGATACTAATAATTACTATCGACTAAATACATCCTGTACTATCGACTGGTATGATGCTACTAACTGTGTGCAACCTATACTATCGATTTGAGGGGGGGGGGATGCTATGGACTGTGTGCATCCGATACTGTAGACTGCGTTCTATCGACTAAATACATCCGATACTATCGACTGGCGCATCCGTCAGGGTGCATTAGATATGAAAGTTGGAAATCGAAGTTGACCCATAGTTGTCCCATCCCTATCGCCAATCAACAAAACTCATTTTGAACTTTCTTTTTGTTTCAGATATTTCACAATCGTGCAGACGCCTCGAGGGCAGGGATTCAGAACTGCCCGTTGCAGCGTCGCGGCGACCATTTGCCTCATATGGAGCTTCTCGTTTTTCTCGATGGTCCCACTTCTCATTTACCAGGAAGTGGAAACAGTCAGACTGGGAGGCCTCGTCGTCTACGAAGCGTGTCTCGAACGATGGCCATCGAGAACAGCCCAAGGCGCATACACGATCACCATCTCCGTCGCCCAATTCGTCTTCCCGGTCCTCGTCCTCAGCACCATCCACACGAGGATCTCATCCTATTTAAGACTCCATCTTTCCTCCCCTCCAGTCGAATCAAGCTGCAAACGAGGTAATCCACCAGACTTAAACATTTAATGTCATGACCTCTCCAAAATCATTCACCACCAAGGTTTCAACATCACAAAGAGACCTTTAATTAAAGATGGTCACATTTTAATTAAACTTTTCTTTGTCACGTTTAAACCTTTCTGCTCAAGTGTCAATTAAAAAAAAATAAAATAAAAAGTGTTTTTTTAAGTAAGAGCAATTAAGGAGTAATTTTACCCCGGTTTTTTTTTACGAGCGGCCTCGGTCGTAAAAGGGCGTTTTTCAAAGTTGAACATCTAAGACAAATGCGAGATTCTCGAATGGGAAAGCTATATAATTCGAAATTCTAATTTTGAGTGAGAGATGGGTTGACAGTTTCCTTCGGGTTCCCGAGAACAAATTGACACAATTCAAAACGGGTGGGGATTAATCATTTTCCCAGTTCTCTGAAATACGCAAACCGTTAATCTCGGAATGTAATTCCGCCTCGATGGAAGATTTATTTGAGAATGAAATTGATGGGGGAAAAATCCGGGAAGTTGCCTTGTTGAGCAGTTTCCATCAAAAAACGTCAAAACGTCCCATACACACAATGAGAGTTTTAAAAATTTTCCTCCAGATAAAATTGATCGAAAATCGCCAGTATGGAGGAACCCAAACTTTCTCAATTTGTCGCTAATTCTACCTTCTATGCTCATCTCCTACTTTTGCCCCCATTTTGATATAAATCGACAAATCTGGCAACCCTGGAATTATTTCATGAATCAATTTGAGTTTATTCTTCTCAAATACTTTTTCCTTCGTGAAAGCATCTTAAAAATGAATTTTCATTAGTTGAGCTTCTCCCCAATAAAAGTTATTCGTCTAGACTTTGAAATATTTTGTAAATAATTTTTTTCTCTTTATTCTTCAACATTCTAATTAAAAGTTTCCTGATTCATTAAATTAATTCCAGGCCCAGAAACACCCCCTGTACACCCACAGTCTTGATAAGTTTGATGAAAACATCCAATTAGCTCGTCAGTCTAAGGTTTAAGGCGCTGTAACTTAAATTACCTCTTTAACTTTTTTTAAAAAGCTATAATTTTCCGGAAAACCGAAAGCCTCCATGAAGCCAACCTTAAATTCTAAGCCCCAACTTAATTGCATCTTGTCCGCCCCTGGTGGTTTGCATACCCTCGGAGTTTAACACGAAAGAGACGCTTTAGAGGCCTAAAACAATAGTAATTAGTGCGAAAGTTGCGGGCTTGGCTCACTCAGATGAGCGGAATGGAGGGATCAGAGGCTTGTTTTACAACTCAATATTGCTTTGACTAACCTGGAAGTTAACAATGAATTTTACACGTACAAACAAACAGATATTTCCAGAAATTCTTATCCAGTATCAAGAGCATTTTTGTGATAATGGGTAAAAAAGAGCCAGTAATGAAAGATGGATTATGGGCCTTTAAAGGAGAGGGATTTGCTGACCTTATTTTCTTCCACCTCCTCCACCACCTCCACCACTGGAGGTAGAACCGGCACTTCATATCTTTTAGGGTTTGGAAGGTCCGAAATAAGGAAACCTAATGGGTGAGGTGAAGGTGAACGATTTAGGTGTTTAGGGAAGGTTAGGGGGAGATAGGGGAGCGTCGAGGAGGTGATGAATAGGTGGTGAGGGAAAGTGGGGAAGCCGGAGAGGGTATTTAGTGTTACTGGAAAGGTCTGTAGAGCATTTTTCGAGGAAGTTCCAGTTAAGGGGGTTCATTCTCGCCAACAACCAAACCAGACCTTCTGAACAGTAGACACGAACATACTAAACCAGCAACATTGACAGTTCTCCAGGTCAGCGAATCCATAAAGTAATAATTAAATCAGAATTATGGACCTTTAAAGGAGAGGGATCTGTTGATCTTATTTTCTTCCACTCTCCCACCACCTCCACCACTGGGGATAGGACCGTCATTTCATATCTTATAGGGTTCGGAAGGTCCGAAATAAGGGATCCTAATAGATAAGGTTAGTATGCTGACCTAATTTTCTTCCACCTCCCCACCACCTCCACCACTAGGTGTAGAACCGGCACTTCATATCTTTTAGGGTTCGGAAGGTTTGAAATAAGGGACCCTAATAGGTGAAGTAAAAGTAAACGATTTAGGTGATTAGGTAAGGTTAGGGGGAGGTGGGAGAGTGTCGAGGAGGTGATGAATGGTTGGGAGATGGCGCAGAAAGGTGGGGAAGCTGGAGAGGGTATTTAGTGTTAGCGGAGAGATCTGTAGAGTCCCTATTTGTCGAGAAAGTTCCAACTTTAGACACGAACATACTAAACCAGCAACACTTAACAGTTCTCCAGGTCAGCGACTCCTTGAATTTTATTTATAAAAATTCATAGCTTTTCTTGATGGCATAATTTTACGACCCTTAAACAGTGCTTTATCCATTAACTCTTTCATTATGAGCTTCAAAACGATAAAAACTTTGTCCTTAGTTGAATTTTATTTATAAAACACTCATTTTTTACTAATTATTTTTCATCGACTCTTTTTAAACGAAATCGGATAAAAGTCCAGGTCAGAAGAAAATAATCCTCTTACAAACACAACCCTTAATTAATCCTTTAAATATTTAATGGAAAGAAAAGCGAAAAATAATAAAAGAAGTGGCTGTCTCAAGTTTCGAGAACGTAACAGCTTGTCTCGATTCTGACATCTTAAAAACCTTCCTTTTTTTACCAGCTAACCTTCATGAAAAATAAGCTTTTTGATTAACCCTGCAGAAAGGTCACGTTTTAAGGTTCATTAATTTAATTTAAAACTTTTTTTGGAAAATTTTGTCCTTCGTGAGACTGCTTAACTGATTTCTACAATGGGAATTTCCTAATTTCGTCTTTATCGTTATTAAATCGATGAGACAATGAGAAGACAAAACTTTTGTCAGAAGTTGGGAAGCGACTTGAGACTTCGTTAAAAGTTCCTCTTCAGAGTGAAATCCTTCTCGGTAAATTACAAGGATTATTTTCCCAGGATCGAAATGATTGGCCGTTGTTCTTTTATTTCTTTTTTTTTCCCTTTGTAAAGTAACTTTTATTTGGGTTAATCAGAACGAGGGGGTCTTTTTCGAGTCTACTAAGTGAATCTTGTCTAAATGGAATTTAGGGGTTTCGAGTCTTCCTCAGGTGCTGGAATCCGTTTAATTCGTTTATTTTCTTGTCCGATCTCTTGAAGGCTTTTCTACGTCAACTCTTAGTGAGAGATCCTGTATAAACAAAATTTAAATTACGCTTGAAACTCCTTCTCTTTAATTACGGGGCTTTTACAACTTCGCCCTTAAGTTTAAGCACATCCCCATTGTGAACCGGGTCGGGAAATCATTATTTCCGGAGAGTAAATTGCACGCTTTCCACCTTGATCAAAGCCAAACGCAGATTTTTAATTATATTAACAGTTCTTCCTTCATTAACTACGAAACGATCAAAAAGGTCAAATCGCACCTAATTCTAATGGGGGACTTGCATAATATTTAATGAATTCTATAATTTGTTTATTCGATTTGTTGAGAGGGGTGGCTTCAGACAGGTAATCGATGCATTTAGCTGACAGAAAAACGTGTTTAACGAAAATATGAAAAGGATAATTGGGATAAGGAATCTATAAATAGAAACTCGTAAGGAAAATGGATTTCTACGAATCCACCTAGGCAGAGGTTCCCAAACTTATCACAGTGCGCCCACCTTTTGAAAAAATGAAAACTTGTACGCCCCCCCCCCCCAAAAAAAAAAAATTTTTTTTTTAATGTTAATTTAGAGGTTTTTGAAGAAAATTGGGGTTTTAAAAATGTAGATTTTGAGGTTTTGACAAAATAAATTGCACTTAAAACTCTAATGCTAAGGTTTTTTGGACGAAAAAAGGCTCTTAAAACTTTGATTTTTAGGTTTTTGAACGAAAATTGGGCTTTACAAATGTAGATACAAATCAGACATTGCCAGGAAAAGACACTAGAAAGTATAACAAAGAATAAAAATTACAAAGAGAACTTAAAAGAATGCTTAACATTAGGACCGAAAGAATTTTATTTTTTAAAAATTATGTTTCATTTTTGGTTTACACATGAAGAAATTTTAGTAAAAAAAGCGTCACACAGGACAAGAGAAAATGAAAAATATATTTTGCCTTTGGTCAACAATGTATATGGAGAGAGAACATTTATGTATATAGTCACAAAAATTTGGAATGAGTTACCAATAGAATTAATATATAAGGAAAAGAATAAAACATTTAATAATTAATTACATTATAAATAAATATATAGAAAGGTAGCGTGTAGAAAAGTTTTAAAAGAAAAGAAGCTCTGCCACCTCAACGACAAGAATGAAATGTAAAGGAAAAAAATTAACATTTATTTTAAAAAGTTAAGAGGAAATTGTTTATTTTAGGAACCAGCCGATAGGTAGTACTACCTGGCTGGACCTGTTTTTTTGTAAATATGTATTGTTTAATAAATAAAAGATTTTGAGTTTTTTGACGAAAATTTGCCTCTTAAAACCTTGATTTTGGGATTTTTTGATGAAAAAAGGCTCTTGAAACCTTAATTTTGAAGTTTTTGGACGAAAATATGGGTCTTGAAACCTTAATTTTGAGGTTTTTGGACGAAAATTTGGCTTAACAAATGTTGATATTGAGGTTTTTGTCGAAAATTTGGCTCTTAAAACCTTGATTTCGGGATTTTTCACAAAAAAAAGGCTCTTAAAACTTTGATTTTGAGGTTTTTGGACAAAAATTGGGCTTTACAAATGTTGATTTTGAGGTTTTTGAAGAAAAATTGGCTCTTAGAATGTCAATTTTAAAGTTTTTGATGAAAAACAGCCTTAAAATATGTTCAGAAAGAAAAACCAAAATTTTTGGGGAATATTTGAAAAAAAAAAAAAGAAATCTTGATCCTGCCCACGCGGGACAGCTTACGAACCCCCAAGGGGGACGCGTCCCCTAGTTTGGGAACCACTGGACTAAAGCCACTTAAAACCTACTACATATGTACCTACTACATGCACATTTGGAACGATTCTCATCTTTTCCCCCCTTGTTGTTCTACCAGATGATAGTATGTACTCCTTCATATCCCTTAGATAGCTCTTCTAAGATCTCAAAATCCACGAAAAAGTGACTTTCATCTTTTTTCCCCCTGATCCTTCATATTACAATCGGAATTATTGGCATTAATTCAATTTTCTTTTTAGCAAAACGAGAGTGGCGAAGAAATCGACGAACGATGATGATTCTGACGTGCATCGCCATTTTGTTCGCCCTGAGTTGGCTTCCGATGACGGCTTTCAATCTGCTCATCGAATTCAAACCCGGGATCCTTTCCTCACCTCGTACGCTTTATCTCGTCTTCGCCCTCTGTCACATCACCGCCATGTCGACCGCGGTCACGAACCCCCTCATGTACGGCTGGCTCAACACAAACTTCCGACGCGAGTTCCATTTCCTCGGCGGCTCCCGAAAGTCCTCCGAGAAGAAAAGGCGAGCGGCGAACCTCAACCGAAGAATCAGCGCACCCCAAAGCGTCGTCATACGTCACGACCGCCGTACCAGCATGACCTGCTTCACGACGGTCACATCCTCAAACACCAGACCCTCAACCACCTTCACACTTCTACCATTAAGTACCATAGACAACGTCTAACCATGTACATATTTTATAAAGTAGCTTACATATTGTACATTTTCACCATCATTTTGACCAATTCGGTGTTGAACGCCTTCAAATTCCAAAATTGTATAAAAAATGTCAATTTAGTTCTCATCGGGATTTGGCAGTTGCGAACCGCGACGTTAATGTCGCGAAACTGAGCCCCGTTCTCAACCTGCCAACCCCCCATGATAAATCTATATTATTTTAAGGACCAAAAATATATCTTTTAGTTTATACTAGCAATAATATTATAAATAAGACTTGTTTACTTTTCATACCTTAGTCTTTTGGTCGATAAATTTGTAAAAAAAAAAGAAATATTGTATCATAAAAAGTATTTATTTAACGTTCTGTCTTTTTATTGTGCCTTTCATGTTGATTTATATCGTGTTCGTCCAAAAAGACAGAAGAAAAAGAGGAACGTGAGAAGAAAACCAACGAAGGATTCTCGAGAAAACGACCCAAGAGGAAAATTGTTTTAACTTAATTTTTTGTTTGTTTGCATTTTATTAGGGAATGTTTGACAACGAATTATTTTCCTTAAAGCGTATGTATTTAAACGTTCGTTATCTAAAAAATGGAGGGGAATTTTTCGAAAGTTCGGGGCTGTACCGACTTCTCCATTAAGGCTGTTTTTAGTTGAAAAAATTAGCGTCAGGTAGTAGCACGAGACCGGTTTTTCAAATATCGATTTCCCGTGTTTTCTCCGACACTACTGGACCGATTTTTGATATCTCAGTCATATTCGTTATACTTTTGTAAAATTTGGGACTTTACAGATCTCTCCACAATCACCTAATTACACTCTTCTCCCACAAACCCCATCATCTATCACCTCTCTTAACTCCCATCACCTCCCCTATCACTCATCCATCACCTTACCACTCACCCATCTCCTCCCCTACCACTCACCCATCTCCTACCCTACCACTCACCCATCTCCTCCCCTACCACTAACCCATCTCCTCCCCTACCACTCACCCATCACCTCCCCTTACCACTCATCATCACCTCCCCTACCACTCACCCATTACCTCCCCTACCATTCACCCATCTCCTCCCCTACCACTCACCCATCTCCTCCTCTACCACTCACCCATCACCTTACCACTCATCCATCTCCTCCACTACCACTCACCCATCTCCTCCCCTTACCACTCATCATCACCTCCCCTACCACTCACCCATCACCTCCCCTACCACTCACCCATCACCTTCCCTACCACTCACCCATCTCCTCCCCTACCATTCACCCATTTCCTCCCCTACCACTCAACCATCTCCTCCCCTACCACTTACCCATCTCCTCCCCTACCACTCACCCATCACCTCCCCTTACCACTCATCATCACCTCCCCTACCACTCACCCATTACCTCCCCTACCATTCACCCATCTCCTCCCCTACCACTCACCCATCTCCTCCTCTACCACTCACCCATCACCTTACCACTCATCCATCTCCTCCACTACCACTCACCCATCTCCTCCCCTTACCACTCATCATCACCTCTCCTACCACTCGCCCATCACCTCCCCTACCACTCACCCATCACCTTCCCTACCACTCACCCATCTCCTCCCCTACCATTCACCCATTTCCTCCCCTACCACTCACCCATCTCCTCCCCTACCACTTACCCATCTCCTCCCCTACTTCTCACCCATCTCCTCCTCTACCAGTCACCCATCTCCTCCCCTACCACTAACCCATCTCCTCCCCTACCACTCACCCATCTCCTCCCCTTACCACTCATCATCACCTCCCCTACCACTCACCCATCACCTCCCCTACCACTCACCCATCACCTTCCCTACCACTCACCCATCTCCTCCCCTACCATTCACCCATTTCCTCCCCTACCACTCAACCATCTCCTCCCCTACCACTTACCCATCTCCTCCCCTACCACTCACCCATCACCTCCCCTTACCACTCATCATCACCTCCCCTACCACTCACCCATTACCTCCCCTACCATTCACCCATCTCCTCCCCTACCACTCACCCATCTCCTCCTCTACCACTCACCCATCACCTTACCACTCATCCATCTCCTCCACTACCACTCACCCATCTCCTCCCCTTACCACTCATCATCACCTCTCCTACCACTCGCCCATCACCTCCCCTACCACTCACCCATCACCTTCCCTACCACTCACCCATCTCCTCCCCTACCATTCACCCATTTCCTCCCCTACCACTCACCCATCTCCTCCCCTACCACTTACCCATCTCCTCCCCTACTTCTCACCCATCTCCTCCTCTACCAGTCACCCATCTCCTCCCCTACCACTAACCCATCTCCTCCCCTACCACTCACCCATCTCCTCCCCTTACCACTCATCATCACCTCCCCTACCACTCACCCATCACCTCCCCTACCACTCACCCATCTCCTCCCCTACCATTCACCCATCTCCTCCCCTACCACTCACCCATCTCCTCCATTACCACTCACCCATCTCCTCCCCTACCATTCACCCATCTCCTCCCCTACCATTCACCCATCTCCTCCCCTACCACTCACCCATCTCCTCCCCTACCACTTACCCATCTACTCCCCTACCACTTACCCATCTCCTCCCCTACCGCTCACCCATCTCCTCCTCTACCATTCACCCATCTCCTCCCCTACCACTTACCCATCTCCTCCCCTACCACTCACCCATCTCCTCCTCTACCACTCACCCATCACCTTACCACTCACCCATCTCCTCCCCTACCACTTACCCATCTCCTCCCCTACCACTCACCCATCACCTCCCCTTACCACTCATCCATCACCTCCCCTACCACTCATCCATCACCTCCCCTACCACTCACCCATCATCTCCCCTTACCACTCATCCATCACCTCCCCTACCACTCACCCATAATTTTAGCGGATTTTTGCATTTCCAGCTTGATTATGAAAATTTTTTTTTCTTTTAAAAAATACTCGTATTTTATTAGTTTTTAGCATTTCTACAATACAAATGGCATGTCAAGGTTGATTGAGCCCTTTTCTGAGAATTAATTGAATTTCAAGCTTCATTTTAGCCGAAGTTTGATTTCATGACCTTTTTTCCCATATCTTGATTTTTAGCCATTTTCAAAGAAATAAGTTCATCTTTAGCTTGTTTTGGAGCCTTTTTCTTACATCTAATGGCTAATTGAGTGTAATAAGGCCCTTCTCAGCGAGTTAAATGCCTTATAATTTGATTTTAACCCCGTTTTTTTTTTTTTAGGTATTTTTTTATGAGATAATTACGTTTTATTCTTGTTAGGAGCCTTTTTCTAGGCGAAGACTTTTTCTTCAGTATCAAAAATGTTGTTTACACCTGAATATTTTTTGTTTTCATACTTCTTACAGAAGTTACATAGGTTTAAGCTTATTTTATCTTTATAAGGAGTATGTCTGTTGGCGGAAAAAAATAATGTTTTATTCAACATCATTCTATTTCAAACACTCTCTGGAATCGTGAGTGGTTTTCCTTCCCCTCTTCAGTTCCGGGAATGTTTTAGTTCCTTTTTTTTTCCCTCTCCGCCTTCAAATCTCTTTTCGCGTCCTGAAAAAAAGATCAGACAAACATCGTAAATCTTGCTTTTTCTAAACGGAATAAAGGGGTTACAAGTCGCTTATTTAGAATACGTAACCTTTCACTTGTATCCTCATAGGGCTTTCCCAATAATAAACGAACGAGACTATTATTTTTAATGACGCCCACTTAAAGATACAATTATTTATACATTTTTCGCCTTCTTTTTTTTTCTTCATATTTTGGACATTTTTTATTCAACGTCAATTTAAATCTGTCACCGGGGAAAATCAATTTACGGTCTAACTCGATTGTCGGCACACCTGTCGCGGTCCCAAGCCGAAAAATATGACAAAATATTCTATAGCGAAGAAAGGTAAAAGGATGAATGGGAAATTCCATAAACGTATCAAAGGCGAAAATTTTTTCGACCATTTTTTCGTCGAGTTTTCGTCGAATACGACCCTTCACGGTATCAACCATGTGACCAAGCCCATATTTTCGAGGCGAGAAAGGTAAGAACGTCGGAAACGGGGCTTTTCTGAATATTATGGCATAAGAACAAAAGAAAAAAAATTAATTTTTTTAAATCAAGAAAATTACCCCTTCTTTATCTGTAAATCCACTTTTTTTTTTTTTTTTTTTCAAATTTTCGCTTCTTTTTATGAAATTCTCCTTCAAACTTCGGAATTTCCCAGTTGGGCTTGGTGGCACCTCCACAGAGTTGTTGACAACCGGGTTCACAACATAGTTGCATCATCAGGTCGAAAAATCTAAAATCACAATGCAACCTTCTTTCTCTGTAAATCCCGTTCTTTCTATGAAATTTCCCTTATTTTCTCTTCAAAATTTCCTTTTTTTTTTCCTATAAAATTTCCATTTTTTCTTCAAAGTTGCCTTATTTCTATGAAATTCCCCTTCTTTCTTTGCAAATCCCGTTCTTTCTCGGAATTTCCCTTTATTTCTATGTAATTCCCATTCATCCTTCGAAATTTTCCTTTTTCTACGAAATTCAAGCTTAATAGTTGGGTTTGGTGGCCCCTCCATAGTGTAAAATTATCCAAAATCTCTATTTTTAATGTTGACGACCGGTTTCACAACATAGTTGCATCATCAGGTCGAAAAGTCTAAAATCACAATGCAACCTCTTTGTCGCTAGGTTCATTTTCGAGTAATTTGAAGGAAAAAACGCCAGCTTCAAAGCCCACTGAGGCCAAGGACAGGTTTTTCGTCGTTGTACGTAAAATACTGTCATTCTTATTTAACCTAATAATTAAAAACCAATAAACGTTATACTCCATTAATTGCAAAGTTGGATGTCAATATCGACTGGACTAATGTACCCATGGGGTCACCCGTTGTTTCGATGTCCATTTTCACGATTTTATTGAATTTTCAGGTTTCTTTGGATTATGATATTCACCATGGGCGTATTCGGAGGGGGTTATTCTTGCTTGAAACTCTGGGACAGGTACAAAGATTCGACGACCGTTACAGTGGTGGAGACGACCCGCTACGAATATTCAAACGTCCCATTCCCTTCTGTGACGGTCTGCGATAAAAGCCGCGTCGATTGGAACAGAGCATTAAGTTTGGATGAAAAGTAAGATCGACAGAATTTTCATTTCGACTTCAAGAACCGTATCGGTTGCGGATTATGGCGCTCTTTCAAAAGATTGACGCTCAGATTCTCCTTTTATAAAACTTTATCTCGGATTTCAACCCCTCTCTATACATTTGGGTGCTATAAACTGCCTCTAAAAGCGTATTGAATGTCCACATACTGTTTGACGTAAACAAAACGGGTAGCATATATTATCCAAATTGATACAAATCGCTTGTTTTCTTAGACGTAAAAGGGCTCATTTATCATTGAGTTGAAAAACTTTTTTTCTCCTGTATAAAGTATCATGATGATCCCTTTTGTTGATTGTTTGAACGTGTGTCGTTAATCATAACGTCAAGGCGTTAACGATATAATTTACAACTTCAGGGAGTTGCCGGAGCCCTGGGAAGCCTCAAAGGACAAAATGCTTCTGCTTTTGAAACGTATAGCATATGCGACTTTTGGAGATTTTGACTTTTTTGATCAGATACGAATGGAAAATTTGACCCTAAGAGAGTTCAAAACGATCAATTTGACTTCGCTTTTGTTGAAGGTTTGTTGCTTTGGGGGCAACGTTCTTTAATTTAGATTTTTTAGCTAATGCGTCCGTGTAATGAAGTTTTTACTGATTTATGCTGGTTCAGAGATAAAGAGTTGAACTGCTGTAGTATTTTCGAGCTGCAGAAAACCGAACTTGGGTTTTGCTATTCGTTCAATTCGGACACTTCGGAAACAAGCCGTGTGTTGTCTGAAGGTTGGCTTCGAAGAAAAGAGGAATTCTGGACGGACGACGCTGGTGAAAGGAGGCCCAGAAGGACGGCACAGAGTGGACCCTGGAGCGGACTTCGGTTCACCGCAAGCGCACTTCAAGAATCCCAAATGCCCCCAGACAACAACGACACCACCCCAGGAATCGCAGTAAGGAAAATCAACTTATATACACTTGTTTTTATCAACAAAATAATACGGATTGATTCCTATCGAAGTTTCTACAAAAGCAGAGAAGTATTTGGAAACTTCCTTCATTTCCCAGAAAAAGCTCATCCCATCAAAGCTCAATTCTGACTAAAGATATACTGCTCCACTTTCTTCAAGTTGGTGTAAACACTTCACAAGAAATCCGATAACGGTCTAAGAATGGGCTTGGAACAGAATAACGTTGAATGATGTCATTGCACCGAACATCTGAAAAATAAATTAAATTATTCATGTGCGGTGGAAACAAAAACAGCAAAGCTGTATTGATTTAGGACCATAAGGGTATTCTAAATCCAAGTCCCCCCCCCCTGTGCTTCGTCCGCCATTTTGAAAAAACTGGCTTTTGGCACTTTTTTCAGTTTTTGATCTCTAGCGCAAAAATAATGCATTTTAGCGACTTAACTACGAAGTAAAAAAAGGAAGATTTTTGAATTATGCGTCTAATGAGCTTTCAAAAGCCAAACTCGGCTCAGCCGTTCAGGAGATATCAATGTTCAAAAATGACCCTTTTTTTTACGACCGGTTTTTGATAAAAATTGTTCACTTATATGCACGTTCCATCATTAATGGTTTAGAATCGCGATGTCAAAAATACATTTACGTTTGTAAGCACTACGAGAGAACTATTGGTCCGGTGGAGGCGGAACTAGTCTCATTTTAAAGGTAATTTAATTGCCAAGGACAATTACTTATGGTTAAATTTTGATATTTTGAACCGTTTCGGAATCGCCATGATTTGAACACCCAAAAACAGCCTCGATTTTTGAAAAATATCTCATTTCAACATACTTTCCACAATTTTTTGACATAACTTCACCTAATTTTAGCATCTGCGTTACCTGGAGTAACAGAGCGTAGTCTAATTTAAACATCCCGTATCCTGTGAATTCAACCTTCGCTTGGCTTTCAATTGAAAAATGAAGTTCCTCCTAAAAATTTTAAGTGGCAGTTAGCATTTCAATATCAAACCTAGGGAGTCATTAAAATATTAAATTCACCACTATAAAATTTTAATGACGGCTCTAAACCGTTTTAACTCACTTTGTCATAAATGTATCCGGTGTGATCCTTCAAAATTCCATCGTAAAGAACCTCCGTAAAGCTGTCGATCTGAAAAAGAAGGACATCTGCCATTTCTGAATAACGCCTTTACCTGACGAATGAGCCGTTCGCAAGAGTGGACCAAAAAGAAAAGACTCGCGCAAAGATAGCCGATCGACAAAACAAACTTAACGCACATAAAATAGTCAAAGTTGACCCTTTGATTCCACACAAACTCCGAAATTTCAAACGTAAGTAGCGAAAAATGTGTAAAAACGTTAAAAAGCGAATAAGTCCAAAAGATACCATCGAGCTTAAAGCACAGAGCTATCAAAGAAGAATGAACTTTCAGCATGCATCGAATTTTATCGTAAAATCCTTCATACGGATAATTGGTCAATATTTCGTCCAATTTTTCCCTCAAAAACAACGCCAAAAGATACACATAATAATAAATCGCGTACATATAAATCGAGGACGCGAGGGACGTAACTATTTCGACAAAAAGCACAATTACGAAATGTATGTTCCTCCATCCTTTGTAGAAATTATTCGATAAATAAGCAAAAAAGCTTAAAAAGACCAAAATCCAGCGTAAAATCGCATTTGGGAATATGGAAGTTTTATAAGTCACATTTATGCCATATTTGGATAAATATGTTTCCAAATTGTTGAGGTTAGACTCGACCTCTAGGATGTCTTTTCGTTTAAAAAAGAGCATACATGACGTAAAATAATAACTGAAATTGATTAATTTATAAGAGGTCCTGATAAGCATTGTACTTAGGGCGCTTTCAGATATCAAAACGCTCCAGCATGCCAAAAGGGTGTTTGAGGTAACCAAAGCGAACAAAAGCAAACAGTAAAAGGATGTCAGTTTCGTGTGACCTTGAAGTGGGAATATTCCAAACAGTACACAGGCCGTTTTGTAACTTGACAAAAATTCGTTTATACGACTTCTCATTGTGGAGCTTTGAATATTTCGGACCTTTCTGAACGAGAGGGGGCTTTTGGGAGTCGTTAAGGGAGGGCATTTGTGCATACGAATCGAACAA
Source organism: Orius laevigatus (assembly GCA_018703685.1). Lineage (NCBI taxonomy): Eukaryota > Metazoa > Arthropoda > Insecta > Hemiptera > Anthocoridae > Orius > Orius laevigatus. The sequence continues at coordinate 56,036 of JAGWEN010000282.1, forward strand.
GATAACGAGCTACAATAGCTTAGCAAACAAATCGATTTTACTCATTGAAATTAATGTTTTAACCTTTGTGCATTTTTTTCTGAGAGGGAGGGGTAAAAAATCAAATTCCCAAGAAAATAATTTTCTGATCAATATATCTTCAATAATTTACTATCTCTAATCAAATTGAAACCAAATAAAATACCCATACGGTCTCCTATATCGCCACCTATGCCTTTTGAGGTTGACATCAGAAGTGGGATAGGAAAGCTATCTATACCGTTACCTCTACCACTACCCATACAGCCACATAAACCTTTTGAGGCTGACATCAGAAGTGGGACAGCAAAGCTATCTATACCGTCACCTCTACCACTACCCATACCGCCACATATATCTTTTGAGGCTTAAATCAGAAGTGGGATTCCAGAACTAAATACAAGTGAAATTTTTAAGGTGATAATCAACGATCCGAAATCCGAACTCCATTCCGGCTACACTCTGGTCGCTCCGGGTACTTATGGTACGTTTCCAGTCTGGGGGGACGCCCTCGTCGCGAGAGATAGAGTGAGGACGATCGAGCCAAGCGGGAGGAAGTGCCTCTTCCCAGACGAGGATCCAATCGACCTTCCTCAAGGGCATTACCTTCAGGCGAACTGCAGAGCCGACTGCTTCCGAGAGCATACTCTCCAATACTGCAACTGCGTTCCTGATTTCATTTTTCCAAATTACAACGGTAAGAAAAAAAAAATCCGTTAAAAATTACAAATAGGGTCAATAAGGTTGAAATTGAGATTACCTCTAGTTTCTGTAGTTTCCCACAGAGATAAACTCAGGCGATTTCTGTAAGTTGGTCTTTAGGACGTTCAGTACTTCTATGGTGAAAACAGGTTGAAAGAGGTTTATTGATAGATGCTACTTGTTGTATCACTATCACAAGATCCTAAAGCGGTCGTTACTCGAAACACACGAGGAGAATTCAAGAAAAAATATTTACCATTTTATCAAGCTTTTTCATCGGACCCGAAATTTCTTTCTGTTCAAGGAAGAGGAGACACGTTTCCGTCTTGCGATACCGAAGGGATGATATGCTTGAGTAAATACAACGGTAAATATTGGGACGGTAACCATTGGAAACTGAGATTTGTGACGTAACTAGATGAAAAAAAATTTAACTTTTCTTTTATATTTAATTTTAAAGAATCATTTAAAATATTTCAATGATGGCAAAACAAAAGATCCTCAGTAAAAGTGCATTTTTTCCCCGAAGGAAAAGTTTAATTTTTCTCAGCTATTTTAACGGTTCTGTAGACATTTTCACGTTGGAGGTTCCGAGATTAGAAAGCGCCTTTTTTGAAAGCAACAGAACCGGAATACAGTGCGAATGCCTTCCAGATTGCACGAGCCAACAATACACGACGGAGCTCATCTCACCTCAATCATTGTTAGCCTTTGATATTTCAATCGACTTTTTTCATTAATTCACATTTTTCAGAAACAGCACCACTCAAATAGTGATCGACGTCCATTTCAGACTAGCAACGTGCACTCTTTACAAGACGGACATCGTCTACGATTGGCTCGATATTTTAGGTTTCATTTATTAATTTTTGTTTCTACACTAATTCTTTTATTTAGTCGCTTTTGGTGGTATCGGAGGACTTTTTTTAGGAGCTTCCCTCATGAGCTTCGTCGAACTTTTTTATTTCTTCACCGTCAGGCTCTTCCACAATTGGAACCTCAAAAGAAAAGAAAAGAAATTATTTCCTGTCAAAACGCTTATAAGACCCTACTATAATTAATGCTGAAAACAATAAAAATTGTTTTGTAATTTTGTTTTTATTCCTAAAGAATATTCTCGCATCGCCTGATGTAGTTCCACGAAGTGCCAAAAGATAGCTACACCAAACAGCGACCAATCAGTGGCTGAAATATGTGATAAATTCAGTATATTTTGTTCCTATTGGTCTACCATTTTGAGGCCAAAACAAGGCATCCCTACTCTATCTGTGGATTTCGAGATTTCTCTCACTGTAGCTACGATTAGTTAGTATCCGCGATATCAGCCTGGTACCTAGCTCCATAATTTTTTATTTTTTGAAGACGTAAAAAATTAAACTTCATCTGATTTGGTTTTCATTTTTTATGCTTTTTTGATCTTTAATTTTTCCAAAAATTTTTTTAACATGGACGTCAGCAGCAATCCTTATCCAGATTTTAATGAGGACATAAGTTCAATATGGATTTCAAAAGAATCAGTATGTTTGGCTTCTTTTGAACAATTCAACCTTTTTTCGGTCAGCTTGTTGAACCATTGAAAATCGAATTGAATGCAATGATTGACAAAATTTACTGCAAACTGGAAGAATTCGCTGATTTTTACGACAGCAAAAGCGATTACACCATCTATAATGGATACTGCGGCACTGCATTCGTTTGCTATCGACTCTACAAAAAGTACAGCACCCCAAAATATTTAGAAGTATTTTTCATCTATTTCGAGCTCATAAAATGTGATCTTCAGGTTGCCAAAAATTTGGTGAATTTGGCTTTGGATAATTTAAAAGGGGAATCGATTAGCTTTTTAAATGGTGACGCTGGTCCGATTGCTCTTGGCATCTTGATCAACTTTCTGGATGAAAACTATCAAAAATGCAAGCAATTGATAAAACAATTGATCGATTTAGGCGATGCGAAAAAACGAAACCCTTTTATGGAAATCGGAAATGATGTTTTGACTGGCCGAGCTGGATATTTGTACTCGCTTATTTTTGTAGATCAAAATTTAGATGATCCTGTAATTCCAGAAAGGATTTTGAGAAAAGTTCGTTTTTTAAATAGGGGCATACTGGCCCAGAACAACTTTTATTTTAATCTTTTAAAGAACGTCGAGGAGATTTTGCATTCTGGATATAAAGCTTCAAAAAAACAAAGATCTCCAGTTCCTTTAGAATTTGAATGTTACGATCGGAAATTTTTGGGTGCTGCAAACGGAATAGCTGGAACACTCTACATATTATTAGCTGTACTCAACATATTAATTTTTTTTTTTAAATAATACTTATTTTTATAGGCAAACCGTTATATGACAGATTATGAACTTGAAAGTATCGTGCGACCAACTTTGAATGCATTGCTTTCTTTGAAATATTCGAGTAATAATTTTGGTATCGACCCTACAGATCATGAAAACGATCTTATCCAGTGGTGCCATGGAGCGACCGGTTTTGTACATTTGACCGCTCTTGCTAGTGTGGTAAATTTATAAAAAGAAAACTTTTCGTAAATATTTTTTAAGGTTTACAACTGCCCTAGCTATTACAAAATCTCGATAGATGTCGCCGAGCTTATATGGAGACAAGGAATTTCGAAAAAAGGATATTCAATTTGTCATGGAGTTGCTGGAAATGCTTACATATTTTTGTATTTCTTTAAATTGACAAATGTAACCTTATCATTCGTCCGCCATCTTGAAAATTGCTTCCAAAGTCGGCACTTTTTTCAATTTTTGTTCTCTAGATCGAAAAATATGGGTTTTAGCGACTTGACTACTAAGAACAGAATGAAAGATCATCAAATTAGGCTTTTAATGAGATTTAAAACTTCAAAATTGGTCTTGCCGTTAAAGAAATATCGATGGTTTTTTGCAAGACCAATAATTTTGAAAATGTTTGGCGTTTTACCAGACATTTATGGTCACACTGGAGAACAGAGAGTCCTGGAAAGTCGAGATTAGTCTCATTTCAAAGTTATCAACATCTAGGGCTTTCCGTTCTCCCATTATAGCCATAAATCCACTTTAAAATAAATTTTTTTTTCATAAGTAGGTTCTACAAAACTTTGACCTTAAATATCTCCTAAACGGCTTCACCGATTTTGACTTTTAAAAGCTCATTAGAAGCAAAATTTAATAATCTTTCATTTTGTACTTAGTAGTTAAGTCGCTAAAACCCATAGTTTTCGAGCTGGAGATAAAAAAGCAAAAAAAGTGCCAATTTGGGACGGTTTTTTTCAAAATGGCGGACGAAACACAAAAATTTCCTGACCATGATGGTCCCTTATAAATTTCATTGGTTTTCATCATTTTTGGTCTTTTTCAGGCACCAGTGTTCCTATACAAAGCAGCTTGTTTTGCTGACTATTGTTTGAAATATCCGGACAACGAAGGAATGACTTCTAATTTTCCTTTTTCTTTATTTCAAGGTCATTATTTTATTCATTGATTATCTTGTGACAGTTTTTTAAAGGTATCGCTGGAATTCTTCTTTTTCTGTTGGACGTCCAAGACCCTCAAAACTCCTACTTTCCGGGATACGAGATCGATATCTCAGAATGAGCTTTTTCAAATTTCCCGCCCAACGTAATCAAAATCTTATCAAAAAAATGTCAAAATAAAAAATCTCTCCTGATAATTTTGTTTATTTGAAATTCCTGAAAATAAAGGCGTGGGTTAAAAGGATGAGATCATTTTCTTTTTAAATTGAAAAATATGGCGAGGGGTGGGGGCGGAAGGTTGACTCACTGGAGACGGCCAAATCGGGCTTTCCGGGGGTGGGAAACGTTTTCAGTAGCTTAGTTTTCCCCAAAAATCCTTTATAAAAAAATGTTCTTTTAACGCTCTTTTACATTCTAAAATCTTAACAATTTTAAGATTTCTGGCCTAAACATCAATAAACGTTTTCATCCTAATCCACCCAGATTCGGCCTTCGAATTAGCCAAATATGAAGTGAGTATATAAAATGAAAGAATGCGTTTTTTAAAATTGTTTTTGGTTAGATTTTCAGTGATATTTTGATTTTGTGACTGCAATCGCAACAATAGGGAGAAGAAGGGTGGGCATGTCTCGTGCTCCGAATGAAAATCTGCCAACGTACAAGCTTGTCGTTGTCGGTGATGGTGGCGTCGGTATGTTTCTTGCTTTGGTTAACGATTATGATGATTGATAAGGTTTTTTGTAGGTAAAAGCGCGATTACGATACAGTTCTTTCAAAAGCTGTTTGTGACCGATTATGACCCGACGATTGAGGATAGTTATATACAGCATACCGAAGTTGACGGACAATGGTGCATTTTGGACGGTAAATATGATTGTAGGCTGGTTGTGGACTTGTGAGGTTTGGAGCCTTTAAGGTGAAATTCCACTGTGCAAGGTGTTTCCTGTTACTTTTCTTCAAACTAAACTAGTCGTCTGGATGTTGCATGCTTTTGCCATGTGTAGCACTTGATGTGATTCAATTGAGGCAATTTTTTTTGCTTCCAATGGGCCCCTAATGGGCTGAAGGGGGCCTAGTGATCTCAAATGCCAAAAAGCTGTAAAAACATTGTATATCGAGAATGGTTGATATCAATCTAATTATCGTTTTCGAGGTAACCGCACCTCAGGATTACAATCGTAATAAATTGGGAAAATAAATCAGGAAAAGTTAAATAAGATTTTCCCAATTTAGAATGATTAATGGTTGGAGAATGGTTTAGGACGAGAATGTACTTCGGAAACTGTTTAAACCATAAGTTGTTTCCGTTTTCCTATTTGGATGATGGTGGTTTTGTTGGTTGGGATGATTTGGGTGGTCTTATTGGTTTTGGTGATATGGGTGGTTTGGGTTGTTTAGGTGGTTTTGGTTGTTTTGGTGGTTGGGATGATTTTGGTGGTTTTATTGGTTTTGGTGATATGGGTGGTTGGGGTGATTTTGGTGGTTTGGGTGGTTTTGGTTGTTCTGGTGGTTGGGATAATTTGGGTGGTTTTATTGGTTTGGGTGATTTTGGTGGTTTGGTCGTTTTGGTTGTTTGGGTGATTTTGGTTGTTTGGGTGATTTTGGTTGTTTAGGTGATTTTGGTTGTTTGGGTGATTTTGGTGGTTTGGGTCGTTTTGGTTGTTTGGGTGGTTTTGGTTGTTTTGGTGGTTGGGATGATTTGGGTGGTCTTATTGGTTTTAGTGATATGGGTGGTTTGGGTGATTTTGGTGGTTTGGGTGGTTTTGGTTGTTTGGGTGGTTTTGGTTGTTTTGGTGGTTGGGATGATTTTGGTGGTTTTATTGGTTTTCTTGATATGGGTGGTTGGGGTGATTTTGGTGGTTTGGGTGGTTTTGGTTGTTTGGGTGGTTTTGGTGGTTGGGATGATTTTGGTGGTTTTATTGGTTTTCTTGATATGGGTGGTTGGGGTGATTTTGGTGGTTTGGGTGGTTTTGGTTGTTTTGGTGGTTGGGATGATTTGGATGGTTTTATTGGTTTGGGTGATTTTGGTGGTTTGGGTCGTTTTGGTTGTTTGGGTGGTTTTGGTTGTTTTGGTGTTTGGGATGATTTGGGTGGTTTTATTGATTTTGGTTGTTTTGGTGGTTGGGATGATTTGGGTGGTTTATTGGTTTGGTTGATATGGGTGGTTTGGGTGATTTTGGTGGTTTGGGTGGTTTTGGTTGTTTGGGTGGTTTTGGTTGTTTTGGTGGTTGGGATGATTTTGGTGGTTTTATTGGTTTTCTTGATATGGGTGGTTGGGGTGATTTTGGTGGTTTGGGTGGTTTTGGTTGTTTTGGTGGTTGGGATGATTTGGATGGTTTTATTGGTTTGGGTGATTTTGGTGGTTTGGGTGGTTTTGGTTGTTTGGGTGGTTTTGGTTGTTTTGGTGGTTGGGATGATTTGGGTGGTTTTATTGATTTTGGTTGTTTTGGTGGTTGGGATGATTTGGGTGGTTTATTGGTTTGGTTGATATGGGTGGTTTGGGTGATTTTGGTGGTTTGGGTCGTTTTGGTGGTTAGGGTGGTTTTGGTTGTTTAGGTGGTTTTGGATGTTTTGGTGGTTGGGATGATTTGGGTGGTTTTATCGGTTTGGGTGGTTTGGTGGTTTTGGGGATTTTGGTGGTTTGGGTGGTTTTGGTTGTTTGGGTGATTTTGGTGGTTGGGATGATTTGGGTGGTTTTATTGGTTTAGGTGGTTTTGGTGATTTTGGTGGTTTGGGAGTTTTTATGGTTTGGGTTGTTTTGGTGAGTTGGATGATTTGGTGGTTTTTGTGATTTTGGTTGAATCATATCGTAGATGTAGGTGTAGGGGTACTAGGTAGGCGTCAAAATTGTCTTAAAAATTGGTCCTCAGGGAGCCCGAAAATCAGGTTTCATCACTTCCAGTTGGTTTGTGAAATTTTGGATTTTGCATGGCAGGGTGGAATTTGCAACCTCAAGTACAATAAAAGGGCCTTACCCTCTTAAGTCCCCTCCCCAGCATCCAAAAGTCACATAATAATCATTTAATTTCTAGTCCTCGATACTGCTGGCCAGGAGGAGTTCAGCGCCATGAGAGAACAGTACATGAGAAAAGGCGATGGCTTCCTTCTCGTTTATTCCGTGACCGATAAACAAAGCTATGAAAATATCGTCAATTTTCATACGCAGATATTAAGAGTGAAAGACAGGTTCGTTACTTAACATTCTTTAGTCGATCATTGTCTTCTTTTCAGAGATGTCTATCCTATGCTTTTGGTCGCAAATAAGGTCGATTTGGTTCATTTACGAAAAGTCTCCGAAGAAGCAGGGAGGGAATTAGCTCATAAATTAGGAATTCCGTACATCGAGACTTCTGCAAAGGATCCACCTTTGAACGTCGACGCCGCTTTTCAAGAGGTAAGACTCTTCTTGTGGAGAGCTCTGTAGAACCTTAAATTGTTGGAAAATTATACTTTTCCTCTTTCATCATCTTAATTTTTCAGGTTGTGAGAATAATAAGAAATCAGCCGCCGTCGGAGCCGGAGAAAAACCGAAGTAGACGACGAAGATCCGGAAAATGTCGCATTTTATAAACACATTTTATTTGAAAACCTATTATTTTTATGGTGAAAAGAAATTCGCACTTTGTCATATTTTTATATGGAATCCCCCCCCCCCTCCAGAAACGATTCTGCCTCTTATATGTCAAGGGACGCACACTCTTGGTTGTCGTTTTTAATTTTTTTTTCTTTCGGTGTGAAAAAAACAGTTTCCCGTCGCTAAAAGCCTCTTGATTGTGCCAAAATAGTCGTTCAAGACTTTAACCTTGACCAATTTTTAAAATCTGTTGAATGTTTGTATAATCATTTAGTCGGATTACACAATTTGTTTCGCCGATTTTCTTCCGAGTAAGCGATACTAGTCTTTTGGCGCTACACTGAGATTATCTACTTTGGTCGAAATATTTTATTTATTGAATGTAATTTAGTATAGTCTATAAACGTTAAATTAACAAGTTGTGTAATCTCCGAGTGTTTGAAACTGTGGACATTTTTAATGTGTAGACAAATTAATATTTGTAGATGTTTCAGTTTAACTGAATAAAAACTTTTTGTTTTGTTTTTATAACACTGTTTATATTATCTTACCTGTTTATTCCATATACTAGGAGGTGGTTTGGGGATTAGTGGCTTACCAATGAAGGTTTTAAAGCCTCATTTTTATTGGATTAGGATTTTTAAGGCCCTTTTTCATTGGATTAGGGGTCCTCTTATTATTTGATGGATTGGGGTTTTTTAAGCCTCTTTTTCATTAGATTAGGGGCTTTTAATAATCTTTTTCATTGTATTAGGGGCCCTCTTATTATTTGATGGATTGGGGGTTTTTAAGCCTCTATTTCATTGGATTAGGGGCTTTTTAATCCTCTTTTTCATTGGATTAGGGGCATTTAATAATCTTTTTCATTGGAATAAGGGCTTTTAATCCTTTTAGGTAGATTTTTTTATTGGATTAGGGGCTTTTTAATCCTTTTTTTATTAGATTAGGGGCGTTTAATCCTCTTTTTCAATGGATTATGGGCTGTTAATCCTCTTTTTCATTGGATTAGGGGCATTTAATAATCTTTTTCATTGGAATAAGGGCTTTTAATCCTTTTAGGTAGATTTTTTTATTGGATTAGGGGCTTTTTAATCCTTTTTTTTATTAGATTAGGGGCGTTTAATCCTCTTTTTCAATGGATTATGGGCTGTTAATCCTCTTTTTAATTAATTAGGGTATTTTTAATCCTCTTTATTACTGATTAGTGGATATTTAATCTTCTTTTTCACTGATTACGGGATTTTTAATCTTGCTTTTCATTGGGTTGGGAGATTTTAATCCTGATTAAGGGATTGATAATCCTCTTTTTCATTGGATTAGGGGCTTTTGATCCTCTTTTTCATTGGATTAGGGCTTTTTATCATCTTTTCATTGGATTAGGGGCTTTTTAATCCTCTTTTCATTGGATTAGGGGCTTTTTAATCCTCTTTTCATTGGATTAGGGGCTTTTAAATCCTCTTTTCATTGGATTAGGGGCTTTTTAATCCTCTTTTCATTGGATTAGAGGCTTTTGATCCTCTTTTCATTAGATTAGGGGCTTTTTAATCCTCTTTTCATTGGATTAGAGGCTTTTGATCCTCTTTTCATTAGATTAGGGGCTTTTTAATCCTCTTTTCATAGGATTAGGGGCTTTTTAATCCTCTTTTCATAGGATTAGGGGCTTTTTAATCCTCTTTTCATAGGATTAGGGGCTTTTTAATCCTCTTTTCATTGGATTAGGGGCTTTTTAATCCTCTTTTTATTGGATTAGGGGCTTTTGATCATCTTTTCATTAGATTAGGGGCTTTTTAATCCTCTTTTCATTGGATTAGGGGCTTTCTAATCCTCTTTTCATAGGATTAGGGGCTTTTTAATCCTCTTTTCATAGGATTAGGGGCTTTTTAATCCTCTTTTCATAGGATTAGGGGCTTTCTAATCCTCTTTTCATCGGATTAGGGGCTTTCTAATCCTCTTTTCATCGGATTAGGGGCTTTCTAATCCTCTTTTCATCGGATTAGGGGCTTTCTAATCCTCTTTTCATCGGATTAGGGGCTTTCTAATCCTCTTTTCATCGGATTAGGGGCTTTCTAATCCTCTTTTCATCGGATTAGGGGCTTTTAATAATCTTTTTCATAGGATTAGGGGCTTTCTAATCCTCTTTTCATCGGATTAGGGGCTTTTAATAATCTTTTTCATAGGATTAGGGGCTTTTTAATCCCCTTTTTCATTGAATTATGGGATTATAGTCCTCTTTTTATTGGATTATGGGCTTCTAATCCTCCTTTTCATTTGATTATGGGCTTTCAATAATCTTTTTCATTGGATTATGGGCTTTTATTTCTCTTTCTCATTGGATTAGGGGCTTTAAATCCGAATTATCATGGGATTAGGGGCTTTTAAGTTTGAATACTCAGTTTCATTGGATTAAGGGCTTTTATTTCTCTTTTTAATTTGATTATGGGCTTTTAATCCTCTTTTTCATTGGATTAGGGGCTTTTTAATCCTCTTTTTCATTGGATTAGGGGGTTGAAATCCTAATTTTCATGGCATTAGGGGCTTTTAGTACTCATTTTCATTGGATTAGGGGCTTTAAATCCTAATTTTCATGGCATTTAGGGGATTGTAATACCCATTTTCATTGGATTAGGGGCTTTGTAATCCTCTTGTCATTGGATTAGTGGCTTTATAATACTATTTTCATTGGATTATGGGATTTTATTTCTCTTTTTAATTTGAATATGGGCTTTTAATCCTCTTTTTCATTGGATTAGGGGCTTTTTAATCCTCTTTTTCATTGGATTAGGGGCTTGAAATCATAATTTTCACGGCATTAGGGGCTTTTAATCCTCTTTTTCATTGGATTAGGGGCTTGAAATCCTAATTTTCATGGCATTAGGGGCTTTTAATACTCATTTTCATTGGATTAGGGGCTTAACAAACCTAATAATGGCTCCTCGGAGCTACAGGTCCAAACTAAAAATAAAAATTTTATTTATTTATTTACTTATTTATTTATTTAAATCCTAATTTTCATGGCATTAGGGGCTTTTAATACTCATTTTCATTGGATTAGGGGCTTTGTATTCTTCTTGTCATTGGATTAGTGGCTTTATAATACTGTTTTCATTGGATTATGGGCTTTTATTTCTCTTTTTCATTGGATTAGGGGCTCTTTCTCTTCAACAAATTAACTCGACGTTAGCTCACCCTACTGGTTTTATCATTCCTCTATGGTGTCTGTTGTTTACAACCTTTTGAAGAGGTTATACCGGGGATAGCGGTTCACGTTCGAAATCGGATTTCCAGCACATTTTTAACGATAAGTTTGTATAAAATTATTTCAAAATGCCAACTTGGAACCAAATACAAAGTCAGTTGAGAAGTCCGAATAATCCTGTCGTATTTTTGGACATAAGCGTCGGAGCTACGGTAAAATTTTAACTTGAAAAATTATCTTTTTTTTTAACACCAGAATATGCATGTTTTAGGAAATAGGTCGTATGATTCTTGAGCTCTTTGCCGACATTGTGCCCAAAACTGCTGAAAACTTCCGTCAGTTCTGCACCGGCGAATACAAAAAGGATGGCGTCCCTTTCGGCTATAAAGGAGCAACTTTTCATCGAGTTATTAAAGATTTTATGATACAAGGAGGGGATTTTATAAACGTAAGTTCATGGCCCAATATCCATCATGCATTGCGTCTATGATTGTTGGTTTCTGTACTTAATAATCTGTGTCTTATCCAACATTAAAGCTATTAATTTATCCTTTTTTAGGGAGACGGCACTGGTGTCATGAGCATCTATGGAGGTGGAAGCTTTCCTGATGAAAATTTCTACATGAGGCACGACATTCCAGGACTTCTTTCAATGGTAACTATCAAAAGAGTTGTTGATTGTCTTAAAATTTGGTCTTTTCTAGGCAAACAGCGGCAGAGATACAAATGGATGTCAATTTTTCGTGACATGTGCTCGATGTAACTTTTTGGACGGAAAACATGTTGTTTTCGGTCGTGTTGTTGATGGTCTTCTTGTCATGAGAAAGATCGAAAACGTCCCCACAGGTCCAAACAACAAACCCAAAATCCCCGTCGTCATCTCACAATGTGGGCAAATGTGAAATTTTTAAATTTTGTAAATATCCAATTTTCTTTGTATTTTATTAATAAAACGTAAAAATATTTAAATATTTTTATTAATAAGCATATAATAATAAATATATTAGAAAATTTAAGTACATAAAACTTTTAGTACGGAAGTCTATAAAAAAAAATATTAGTGATTATTTTATAAACATATAAAAACCAGTCTCCTTAGTTTGGCAAATTTGGTCCTGAAAATTTCACACACAAAAAGACTAAACAGCTGTCCTAACAAGACTAGAACCTCTTGTCGGCACTTCTCTGGCTTGAGAATGGGCGACGACGACGGAAAGGCATTGGACCCATTCTTCGGCGTTTTTACCTCCTTTTGGTTTTAAAATGAGCGAATGGTCGCCAGTGAAGATTTCAAACGCTTTTGGGATGTTTCTCGCCCCTCGAGAGACTTTAACGCTTCTTATTTGATGGATATCAATCGGCCTGGCGTCTTTTTCGTCTTTCTGCAAAAAATGGCATAAATACCGATCTCAAGCTCGGCGGTGAGAAATATCTATACCTACAAAAGATTAGTTTTTTCCAATTATCTCGAAAACGGCGACTTGGAGAAGAAAAATTAATAAAATAAAAGTTGTAGAGAATTAATTTTCCTTTCAGAAGACGTAATGGCAATAATTTTCATAGGTTTTTTTTTCTCTAAAAATCGCCACAACTTCTTCTTGAAGAAAAATTAATTCTCTACAACTTTCATTTTATTAATTTTTCTTCTCAGAGTTGGGGTTATCAAGATAATTGGAAAAAACCGATATTTCTCACCTTGAAATGAAGGAACTTACCCCTGCTTTGTATTCTAATCTGGCACCAGAAAGAGTGAAATAACGAGTTCTCCACCTTCTGAACATCCTCCACCGGCCCTTTTTCTCTTTAAGTTGGCCTTCAATGACAGGCCGGGAGTCATGGAGGAACCCAACGGCCCTTTCGGGGTGGTTGCACAGGAAACAACCCCACCAGCCCATGTTGCCCGATGTCATCGAAAGATTTGCCAACGAAGAAGAAGGCGGGGTCGGACTATATTCAAAAACGTCGCAGAATCCTGCAGTACGAAGTTCATTCAAAACTGCTTCTTGATCCTTTAAAAGAGGCTAATTAAAAGAACAAATTTCCGCCAAGTATATCTACCCGTGCACAAGGAAAAGCTGACGTCACAAGAGTAACAAACGGTTTATTTTCACATTTTAATATATCCCAACAGTACTTCAAAGCCGTCACTGCCGAATGCCTTGAACTCAGCGCACTTTGCGATTTCGCCTAAAAAATTTGATTAGAAAAAACTCCCCCGAGAGAAAAACTTACTTGTAAAGCAAGAAACATGAGATGGACCCAAACTCGAGGATTCCGGCTCCTCATAGTAAACAAAGTTTTTGAGTATAAACAGTGCTCTCCTCGTCCGTCGCAACCAAACTGAAGTTTCGCCATCTTCTTCGCTCGTCTTTCTTCAATCGTGCATTTCGCTGGTAAAGGAATTCGCGTCGAAACTTTTTTCATGTACGCTTTTATCTTGTCTAAATGTTTCTCGCAGAAATGCTGAACTGTGTCACGCATCGGATATGGCTCAAAGACACTTATCCTCTATAAATAATATTAACAAATAATAGGCCCAAAAAGGAGATCTACCATGCAAAAAATGCACTATTTTTGAAAAATTTATTCGGAACGGAAATTCCTAGGAATTCGAGACTAGTAATTTTTGAAGGTATTTAAATACCAAAGAAAGTTGGATTTCGTTACCATTTATGATTTAGAAATCATAAAATACGTTTTGGTTTTTAGATACCTCTACCGTTTCTAAACTTTTAGATATATCAAAATTAACCGTGAAGTACCTATTCGTCATTCTTAATTTAATTATCTTTAAAATGAGACTAGTCTCAACTTTCTAGGACTTTCCGTTCTCCCATTATGAGAAAAGTCAAAAATTGGTCATACAAAAAAATGAAAAACTTTGACCATCGATATCTCCCGAACGGCTGGACCGATTTTAACTTTTGAAAGCTCATTAGAAGCAGAATTCTTTAATCTTTCATTTTGTACTTCGTGGTCAAGTCGCAGATTTGAAGCAGTTTTTTCAAAATGGCGGACGAAACACAGGACAGAAATATTGAAATTTACTGTTAAGTGAAACCTCATTCAATTCTCTTTAAAATATGACTAGTATCGACTTTCTAGGACTTTCCGTTTTCCCATTATGAGAAAAGTCAAAAATTGGTCATACAAAAAAATGGTAAACTTTGACCATCGATATCTCCCGAACGGCTGGACCGATTTTGACTTTTGAAAGCTCATTAGACGCAGAATTTTTTAATCTTTCATTTTGTACTTCGTGGTCAAGTCGCAAAAACACATAGTTTTTGAGCTAGAGATCAAAAACTAAAAAAAGTAATGATTTGAAGCAGTTTTTTCAAAATGGCGGATGAAACACAAGATAGAAATATCGAAATTCACTGTTGAGTGAAACCTCATTCAATTCTCTTTAAAATGTGACTAGTATCGACTTTCTAGGACTTTCTGTTCTCCCATTAGAGCCATAAATGGGAGAATGACTGGTCCTAAACAAGATAAAATCAAATAGTGCACATTTTGCATGGACTATGTCTCCATCCTAGACTTTTTGTTGTTAGGAGTCATACCTGTGAATTGGCGACAATGGCGGCATTTGAATTGTGATTAATAATGGTCACACTTGTATTTGTCCTCCTTGGAGTGACCAATGCTTGGCTTGAACTCATCGAAGTCGTCTGACCAACCGAAACTCCACTCGAGCTCACTAAAATCGAATAAATAAACTCGAATATTATAAGAATTCAAACCTCCAATTGATGGCGAATTAACGGATGTAACGATAGAGCTGTCTCTGTCATCCCTTAACCTGCTATAACTAAAAATGGATTTATTTTTTGACCACAAAAGCTAGGAAACTTACGATGTCGGGCTATGATTGGTCGTAACTGTGACTCCGCTGCAGGAAATTTTGTTTTTCGGAGGATTCGAGATAGTTGTGACGCTATTATTCGCTGAAGGGAGCCGTGTCATGCTTTTGTGGAGTCCACTTCCGCTTCCGCTGGCTGGAAACGATGTTAAGAAAGATCCAACATAAAATGAGAATACGTACAAACAGTAGGTATGAGGTTGTTGAGTCTGGTCATACTTCTGTGAGCAGCAGATGAATGAAGTCTGGGAGTACTACGACTGTCGCCGCCTAATCTTGGTCTTGGAGTCACCATCGCTCGACCACCTTCGCTTCGATTCAAAGTTGTCTCGATCCTCCTCGAAGTTGATGAAGGAGAAGCAAGTTTGGACTGCGATAAATTATTATTCGTTATACTCGGATTGTTATTGTTTCCCTGCTCGCCGACTTTCACTATCGTCACACCTGTTGATGTCTGGTTTACTTGTGAGCTAAAAAAGAAAAGTAAAAACCCTCTTATTTTGAATGCGACTTACATCCCGATTTTATTTTTACGGACTTCTGCTAGCATTTTGTCGGTAAAAAGTACAGGGTAGGTTGAGCATAAAGAAGTCGCTTCGCGCAAAAGCATCCCTTGACTTCCACGTTCGGCTTTTCCGAGGTGTTCGAGCACAAAATTTAACGCATCTTGAGCTTTGTCCTGATAAAAAATTAAAACTTAATTTTTAAACTTAAAAACGTTACTTTGCTTAGTTTTCCGACAGCAGCGACAACTTGAGCAGCGAGACATAAAGTCGTTGGAAAGGCGTCTGCGGCTTGTTTCACTTTGGGAACACAGTCGGTCAAAATGTGCGGCTTCTTTTCAGCCAATCTTAAAAGAACTTGCATTGTCGCTCCTGCAGTTTCGCCGATAGCGAGATATTCGCAAAGCTGCGGTAGACTCGGTTCGAGAAGCTAAAATACAATAAAACGAAAAAGGAAGATTATTGGTTTCTTACAGATGGCTTGTTGCTTGCAATGAGGCCAAAAAGTTGAAGCAGAGCAAGTCTTTCTTGGTGCTCGCAAGGTGTCAAAAGGGAGACCAAAGCCATACAATGATCATGGATAGGGTCTTTACTGACATCGTACACTTGGGGGAGGACTCTGCATAAAGGATAGTTTCCTGAAAAAGAAATTTATGTGATGAAATGGCCATAAAATTGCAGAGTTGTTCCTCCTTTTTTGTGTTCAAGGTGCACACACCTGATATTATTGAATCGATAATGAGCTGAATATGACTTGACAAAAGATCAGCATGATCGATAGCAGCCAGCGATAGATACGAAGCCAAATTCCGTGACAGTTCCTTATTCCCTTTATGCAGAAACTTCACTGCTACAGGCAATGCTCTTTTCATCACATCTCGCTTACTGTAGTTCTACAAAATTTAAAAATAAAACAAAAATCGATAAACGAAAAGCATACAAGAAATATGCAGGAGATGATATCTGACGATATTTTCGCATGAGGGGGATCTTCGTCTTTGGGCGAAGGCTTCAAATTATGGTTCAAGCATGCTTCGAGCAGACCGACGAGTGCTTCGGCGTGCCGTTCCATTGATCCCGTCTCTCTAAAAATGATAATTAAAACGTTAACTGATTGCTTAAGTACCTGATAGCGGAGGTGACTCGTGTGATGCATATTTCGACAACACTCTGATCATTGTCGCTGTTGACGTAATCAGGTAGGCTGAGAATATCGCAGATTTTATTGACGACTTCGGTTAAATCGTTCACGATAGCTTGGTCGGCCAAAGAAAACAGGTCACCAGCCTAAAAATACAAGATTTGAATCATTTTTGACACCTTTTCTGCAATCAATAGCTACAGCAAGAGCTTTAGGAAAGCAACCAGTCGAACTTTATCCACAAGGAGTATCTACCCCACAGACTAGCCAGTGGACATCAAAAACTAGCAAAAAACCCCATAAACTAGCTAACCGGCCTCAAAAACTATCAAACCACCCTAAAACAAGCCAGCGGGCGTCAAAAACAAGCCAACTACCCCACAAACTACCCAGTGGACATAAAAAACCTTCAAACCATCCCAAAAACAAGCCAGCAGACGTTGAAAACCAGCTAAACGCCACACTAGCCAGTGAACGTCAAAAACAAGCCAACCACCCCACTGACCAGCCAAAACGACCTCAAAAACCAGCTAATCACCCACAAAACAAGCCAGTGGACGTCAAAAACCAGCTAACTACCCCAAAAACAAGCCAACCGACCTCAAAAACCATCAAACCACCCCAAAAAAGCCAGCGGACATCAAAACCAGCTAACCACCCCAAAAACTAGCCAACCGACCTCAAAAACCATCAATCCACCCCAAAAAAGCCAGCGGACATCAAAACCAGCTAACCATCCCACAAACTAGCCAGCGGACGTCAAAACCAGCTAACCACCCCAAAAACTAGCCAACAGTTGTCAACAATCAAATGCTACACTGTAACCTCAGTAGACTCCATTCCGCATTAAGAAACATGTCCCACAACCCACAGCAGGATTGTCTGAGCACTAGTGCTTCTGCAGAAGTATATCCTTAGTTGGCGCTGTACCAGGTTGCTATGCTAAGAAGGAAAAACCTAGCCATGGGAGCTAAACACCAAAAAAACCTTTGCAGAAACCATGTTCTGCACACCCCAGAGAACTTCAAAATGCTGCAGATAACTTCTTTGTGTTACAGTGCCCTATAGATTAAAAGCAATATTACCGTCTAAGTTTCTTACCTTCGAAAGATCTTTTTTGCTCAAAACTTGGGTGAAAAGCTCGTGCATTTTGTGTTTGTTTTATCCTCAAACCTGTTGAGTACGAACTTGGATAAAAAGTTCCGTTTTATTCACGGTTTTAGAATTTGATCGTTGACCGTTTCATCAAATCGGAAATTTCTCCATACGAAATGAAACGACTTTCTAAAATCCATTTGTGTTGGACCGTACGAGTAGTTTTCTGACTCTTGTTGGCTATACGGAGATAAACGGTATCACCATTCGACCTCACTCATTCAATTCTCTGCATCATTATCGTAGAATAGGCGGGGATTTTAATTATATAAATGCACTTGAAAATTAAAAAGAAAAAACGTTTTTAATTCTTTTGTGAAAACTTGATTTTGTACAAATTTGATATGTTTTTAGCGAAATTCTTGAATTGAAAGGTGAATGCCCTAGAAAATACCGTTCACCTGAGCCATCATATTAGCTATGGACTCTGTGCTATGGACCATCACGACGTGTTCGAAATTGGTCCTGTGCAATAGGGATATTCAGAAAGTTATTGGTTTCTTGATAAATCTGACATTTTAAATTTTTGACAAGGGAGGGTAGGGGAGGTAATAGGAGTGTTGAGACGTGGTTGAATAATGATGGGAGGGTGGATTGGGGTTGTGGGGGAAAGATTGGTGGAAGTGATGGGAGGTGGGGGAAATTTTTTTTATTTTTGATAACTTTTTAAAAAAATCAATAGCATTGTCATAATTTCGCTCTAAAATCAGGTAAAATTGAGTTATCTATGTTGGTTTATGGTTATAAAAAGGAAAAAGCAGCATCCTAACTTGGTCAAGTTGGGGGGAAAGGTAAGGAAGCTGTGTAAGGAAGTAAGGGAGGTCGAGGAGGGGAGGGAGGTGATGAGAGAGCTAGGTAGGAAGGGGAAGGTGGGAGATGTGGGGAGTTATTTTTGACATACAGCAGAGGAATCAATAAAAAAAAAACCTTCAACATTTTTTATTTTGATACTTTATGTACTTTTTCCAAATAATTAAACCTTTTATAAATAAAATTAACTATAATATAAAAATCAACATTTAAGAATAAAATGAGGTAACAAAATGAAAATGCATGGAAGCTCAAGTGATATCTCTACTCTTACTGTTCTGATAAAAAATAAAATTAGAAGTTAACTTATAAACCTTTGTTGTAATAAAGAACGGTTTGCCCTGGACACGTTTCTTTTGCCTTTTCCTGAAAAACATTTGCGTTAAAATGACGTTAAACTAAAGAAGAAAAAAATGAAACCTTTATATGGTCTTCGAGACTGTCGATTTTGATAGGGGCCATTTGTACGAAAAGAGCACACGCGAGAGGGGTTGCAAAAGTCAAAATGAGACCGCAAAACCCAACGCCTGCCAATGGTTCCAAAAATGGCTTCCTTTTAAAGACGCCTCTTTTGTCCAGGATGCTCATTAAGATGGGCGTTATGGCTAAAAAGGAATAAAAATTTATTCAAATTCAAATTCTTTACCCAAAAAATTGAGCCAATAGCTTAGCCTAAGGGAGAAAAAAATTACGCCATGCAAAATATAACATGACATGCAGGTCTGGAAGGATACAGTCATCACCTCCTCTACCCTCTCCCACCTTCCCCAACCAATCTCCCTAACTTCCAAAACATTTCCTACCATCTCCACGCACTCTCACCAAACCATCCCCCAAACATTACACTCTCTCTACTCTCCTTGCCCCCACCTCCCTAGAAAAAATTACCCATAGATGGTCCAGCCATGGCTATCCGACTAATAACGACTGAAGTAGTCGCCTGGAGTGCAGCAGCTCTCGAATATCCAATCACATTATTTTCCGAATCAAATACTTTAATCCCTTCAGACAATTCTCTAAAAAAGAATCAAAATTTTGTTAACAAAATGAACTTCTTTCATACTTTTGCCTCATGGCTGGAATGTTAATACAGTTAGCAACAGCGACAGCAGCAAAAGGAACAAAACGTCCAATAATAGACGGCATTCTCTAAAAAAATTTTAAGTTTTGGCTCTTTTCAAACGTATTTTGATACCTTGACCATTTTATTCAACGCTATGGCTGATCCGACAGCTCCCGTCGTGGCTACAACGTAAGAAGTAGCGATTTGCCTGGAAAAACAAATAAGATGCTGTATCAAGGATAGGGAAATACGTACGACATTGGCATATCTGCATCGCTCCTATTGCAATAGTTGACCAAAGCGTTAAACGATTGATTGATCCATTGCCAGAAAACGACGGCAGAAGTGGTCCTGGAAAGAACTCGTTTTATTTCGGCAAAAAGTTTTTCGCACCTCACCTACTTGTAAAATGTCATCATGCTTCCTGTGACGATCATGTTCATCGGAACTTGGGCTGACATCCTTCCTAAAATGAACGTTTTCTCGCCAGTCACTGGGTGAAAAGCGGAATCGTAGATATGCTTCGCATTCCATAATTCTTCAACAGTCAACTCCTTTTGTTGAGGCTCTCCTGTTCTAATCATAAATATTAAATTTTTACTTGACCTTCGATTTGTTTCAACTTGATTAGTGTTGCCTGGAATACTAATTCGTCCTGAATGGATCGTATTGTTTCCTTAATTTGACTCATTTTCCAAATTATGCATTTCAGGAGCTCCTTGCATCCCCCCCTGGGGACAAAAGGGCGATCGTCTATGTTTGGCATATCCCACTTCTGATGCCAATCAAACCGTCATCAAAATCATATCAAATTATTCCTCAACAATATTTTTGTTTCTCAATTATTTATAATCTTGGCACAAATGGTTTCTGTTTTGATTAAATCTTTTCGATTGTATAAGCCTACCGATCCGAAGCAAACATCAAACAAAACGGCCTCCCCTGCTAATTAAAAAATCGACCTTCGCATATTTAAATATTATAACAAAACGATGGGACATCCTCATTTTTTATATTAAGCGTTTTCTGAAAAAATTTTTAAACAGAAATTTGGTAAATCCATTGCAAACTACGTTTTTTAAACTTTATTCGCTTATTCATTCAAGGACAACTACTTATTCATTTCTTTTTTATACAAATTATTTAAAAATGTTGTTAGATAAGCTCTGAAATCAAAGAAAACCTGTCAAAACGTATAAAAATTTTACACAATGGTTTATTCTTTTAAACGTCCATAACTTACGTAATTTTTGGCCGATTTTTTTGATACTTATATTGTTGGAAAGCTTTTTTAAAGTGCTACAAAAGTTAATTTATGGATAAAATCGCTCAGAGTACTCCTTAGCCCTCAAAAATGACCAAAACGTCGTTGGACTATGAATAGTCCAACAATGGATTTGTCAAATACCATATCTGATGATCCAAAAAAAGCAATTCCTTTCTAAATGAACAGGTTCACTGGGAACCTTCGAACCAAAAATGTAAAAGACAAATTTGAAATTTTAGCAATTCAAATGTATAAATAAAAAAACTCGCTTAAAACATTATTTACTTATTAACTGTTTATTTATTTATTTAGTTTATTATTTATTATTAACTGTTTTAATTTGGCTATAAAATATCTTACTTGTGTCTTCGGACAATTTCTTTGACTTCGTCTAGTTTGGCATCGTCATGGATGAGATTTAATGGGTTGGTGACTGTGAAGAAATGCTTCGCACGTCCTACAAACGTACTTTGGTCCCATTTAGGTTGGTCCAAATTGACACTTTTTAAATCCGTCATTTTATTCAGGGAAAAACGTTTTTTTTTTAGATTAAAAGAGGGAGATCATCTCAGGTCAGACGTTCAGGGGCGATTAGGGCCGATTAATTGCTTTTTATCGAAATTAGTTTATCACATTTAAAAAAACCGGTTACGCCGGTCAAAGCTTTTATTCGAAAAAATTGATTTTTATAGCGCGAGGGTCGAAAGGGATTTGAAATGATGTCAGAGAGACGCTCGATATCCAGACAAGGACCTGCGCGTTTAATTTTCCTTTTCGCAAACCTCACACCCCTCTCGTAGAGACGATTAAATAAAAAATAATAATTAAAAATAAGTAGTTTTGAGCGAATCTTGAGAAATTTGGATAAAATCAAAGTCCACAATTTCCACTGGTTTTATAAGGGGGGGGGGGGTGTTGAAGTGCCCAATGTTGGAGACTCAAGGTACTCAAGGTTGAGAACAATAAGCTTAGAATTGGTCAAAATTGGCCTGAGAATTCAACAAAGTACCTAGGTACATATAATTTTGTGCTTAACATAACCCCCTAAATCCTGAAAAAGGCACCAGCTAGATTTGACAAGAAGGTACATTTATGCAGAGCTGAAGATGGGTTGGCTTGAGGATTGGGCTGTAGCCCTGTCAGACTGACCGAGTCGCTTTGAAATTTTTGGGGATTACTTTTATAGTATTAAAGAAGATCTGTATATAATTTCAAGTCAATCGGTCCACAGGGAGCTGAGATCTAGATTGGTACTAAGGTACCTCAAAAACTCATTTTCTACAGTACCAACACTAGGTGGGGCTTAAAAAAAGTGTCGGGCTTTTGCATGATGGGAAAATAAATATCAATAAAATCGGTCAGATTTTAAAAATTTCAGTCATCATTTCATTAAAACCGTGCCATCGATTTAAATTCCATTTTTGAGGAATAAGGAATAATGTGAGGCTTCAAAATTTCAAATTTTCCTTGGAAAAGCAGACGGATGATCCTGTCATCCTGAGAATACCAATGGAGGAGATTTCAAAAGGCGCGGGGAAATCAGGTAGGTTACAGGATAAGGACTGTTATCTGTTGACATTTCTGTCAAAAGGTCGAAGTTACATTATTTTTGACAAGGCGAAGATTTATTTGTTGAGATGTGTATTTGCTAAATAAACTAAATTAAAATGTCTCATAAAACGAAAGTCATCGAACTCTACAAAACGGTAAGTTAATTTATAAAAATTTAGTCAAATTTTTTCTCAGCATTTTTTATTTTGGAAAATAGAAGCTCTTATGGTAGTTTTTCAACCAATAGAAAAATTAAAAGCATAATTAAATTGAACATTTCAAGAAACTCAATTTGAAAGGCATCAAGGACGAGCTTTGATTATCAATGATAAGTTATCATCTGTTATCATTTTGCGCGGGAATCTTTTCGATTGGTTATAAATCACTCCGAAATTAATAAAAATAAATTAAAAATTAATATTTAATCAACTTTAATTAGTTTTAGTGATGTCAATCCGTTTTAATCCTTATTATTTTTGTGGGATAAGGAAGGCTGTGGCTTTTTTCAATCTTGACCGCTTGTGTCGCTCTTGTCGTTTTTCCCTCTGCAATTTAAAACTTACATATGCAATCATTCGGAAATCACAGTAATATTCATTTATTTATTATAGGTTTGTTTGGTTTTTGGTTAGAATAGATATTTTAGGTAAATTTAAAGTAGAGAATTGAACGAAAAAGGAAATCTAGGAACGTGGTCAAGCATGGCGTTTTCTCAGCTTCACTTTGGTCCCATTGACTTGAAATTTTTAGGGATTTTTATCATATCAATGAAGAACAAAGGGAGCTCAGAAATCGTTTCTTTTGCCTTCGAATACCACCCTCTATGTTCTCTTTCAGCTTTTCCATCTCGGTAAAGATTGGCCGCAAGGGGCGGACGTTTTTCGTTCTCGACTCAAAAACGCCTTCATGAAAAACCGTGACGTCACCGACCCGGAAAAAATCGAAAACCTCCTCAAACACGGAGAATTCGTCAAAAAAGAAATCGAAGCCCTTTACATGCTCAAAAAATATCGTACCCTCAAAAGACGCTACGACACTCGAGATTTGTGACACTAGTTATCAATTATGTAAATAGTTTTATTTTAATAAACATTATTTTTTGATTTTTTTTTTCTTCCTTGAAAACCTTTTTAAAAGAAAACCTTAGAGGAGCGCAAGTGGGCTTTCCACAAGGCCAGACTTCAATGGGATACTTCCCACATACTTTTTTCCTCTCTACTTTTTTAAAATGATTATTAGCATAACAGGTTTCTAATATTATGTTCTGTTGGTCATCCAAGATCATTTTATTGTCTAGTTATCTTTAGTGAGTGTCAATAACCTTAATTATCATCAGAAAAGACTTAAAAAGTGTAGTTGCGAAGGTAAAGTAATCTTTTTATAACGGTAATCTTGTTTATGTGTGAATTACTCCTGGATTGGCTTCATTGGTTTATTGTTTTGGCTTGAGAATTGGACTAGTAACTCTGGTACATGGAGCTTGCATGATGGATTCATTATAAAGCATTAGGAATATCAAAATTACTACCTTTAAAATGAACATAGTTTCGACTTGGTAGGGCTTAACTTTTTCTGTAAAACTCATAAATGTATGGTGATAATTTAAAATTTAAACCGAGCTGAGCACTATCATTTCATAACAAAGATGGAGGAGTCGGACTTTTTGGACATTAATTACCTTTAAAATGAGCCTAGTCTGGACTCAATCAGACGAGTGGGTCTCTCGCAAAAAATAGATCAAAGGCCCATATGGGCATAAAAAAAATTGTCTTATTAGATGCTCGATTTTCAAAGTCAGATATCTCGATATATAAGCAATTTATTGAAAAAAGCGATTAACAAAATTTGTAGCAAATTCTCTCAGCTTTAATTTTTAACTAAGTGGTCATGTCGCTAGGACGCTTAGTTTTTGAGATATAGTCGAAAAACTGAACATATTGACCTTTAACCTCTCCCATCTTCCTGCTTAGAGTGCAAGGGTTTGGGAACTAAGTAGTCGAAGTGAAGTCAAACCTTGGGTGCCAACATTTCCCTCTGCATAATATGAGCCTTCGTATTGAGAGTTTTTATTTTTTATTATTTATTTGAAGCTCATAAGTTCCTTCAATGTTGGATGTTTTTTGAAATTTTTTTGTAATTTTTTTTTTTAGGTGCAGTTTAAATATTTGTTTACCACGTCTCTCTTCTGGTTCTAAAAATGGTAGGTGCAAACCTTATCAGTTAGATTACTGAAATTTTTTTTATGTATTTACTTACCGAAAAAAAGAGCGATAAGATAAATTCGGTATACTTCAATGCAACTTCAGAGCTGAATCTGACCCGTTTTTTAGGCGAACGCGATGAGCGAGAGGATTTCGGAGATTTTCAGTCACTTCTTCGGCCGGAAGTCGGACAAGGAGAAGCCAGCGAGCCGCGAGCAGTTCAACAACCAGACGTTCTACAGAAGCCACTCCGGAAGGTATCGCGCCCTCAACAAAAAAAGGAACCGAATCTCCGAAGAGACATTCACGCCTATCGTCAAAGAAGACGCCATTCCCAAAACTACACATTGAACACTGCAAGTCTTTTTTCCCTTCTTTCATTAATTTTCGATCTCAGATCAAAATCATTGCCTTGTAATTTTAATGACATTTTCATTGTGATATTTCCTAGATTCTTCGCATTACCTACTGTGCTACTACATATAACTTTGTAATTTTTAACCTATTAGGAAGATTAGATTTAGAATTTAATTCAAAGTAATTTATTGCTCTTTTGTTAAAAAAAAGGAACTTCCTAAAAATTGTGCAATAAAGTTATAATTTTGTGGCTTTTTATTTATTATTTTGAGATATGGGGTGGGGGATTATTCCTCATTGCTGCATTGATTTATGTCCAAAATTGGGAATCTGATAAGCAAAGTGAGTGGGGATGTTGTTATGTGGGAGAGGTGGAGGGAGTCAGAGGGTAGGGAAGACGACGAGTGGGGGTGGAAGGCTGGGATGTTGTGATGTGGGGGGAATGTCAAGGAGGGTAGGAGAGGTGATGAGAGAGTGGTGAAAGCGTGTAGGGTGGGAAATGTATGGTAGGTGAGGAATAATTGTTGAATGGAGGCAACAATTTTAAATTCAAGAGAAATTTCATATTTTAAATTTGGTTCCTCTTGAGAGAATAATTTACATAGCGACTGTTAACAGCTTCTAAAGGATCCGGGGATTCAAAATAAGCTTGACGTACTTGACTTAATAGTTTAAAAGCCAAGAAGGCTAGTCTCTTTTGATTACCAACATTAATATTTTAACGTTTCAGACTTAAGAAAATTCAATTTTACTCAAGAGTAAATTTCGTGTTTCGAAATTCGGTGGAAATATGAATTTTGATTTGATGAGGGGCAGATGTAGGCGTGATTCGGGTAAAAAAAGGGGAGGAGGGGATTTGGAAACGATCCGGAAACTGAAGGCGATAAATCTACATAGTCGGAAGAAGGGTTCTAACCCATTGTTGGCCCCCAGAGTCGAAAGCACTTCATAATATTTTATAGGTACGCGAAATATTTAGAATGAGTATATGAAAAATTAAAAGTGTTCATTTATTTAAAGAAAAAAATCCCAAAAAGAATGGGAAAAAAAACCTTTCGTATACAAAACAGGGGAGCGATTTGTTTTCCGGGGTTGACATTTCAGGGCTACAAGTGAATCCCATTTGGAGGGAGTGTTCTAATGCTTGCATGATGTCGCTACATTACTCAATCGATCCGTTTCGGTTTTGTCCCCGCATGAAAAAGTGATAATAACGAAAACCACGATATTAGGCGTTTTTTAAATATTTATATCGATTACGCTCATCCTGCTGAGTTTGCCGAAACACGAGGGCCCAACATGGTTATTAAACGCCGCAAAATGGAGGACACGTTCAATTAACGGTAGTTTATAAATTACGGCGTTTTGATTATACAATTTGGCAACACTCGGATGAGAGTTCTGGTTAGCCTCGTCGGTTCTTCTTCGATCGATAAAAATCCGTCATTCGGTGACTTTATCGTGCTTTTAGTCCAGTCAATCTAAGCCTGGGGGTGGAAAAAAATAAGGTATTTTGTTTCTCTACGGAAATGGATAGGGTTTGGTCCCCTGATTAACCGAAAAAAAAGTCTATAACCGAAACCCGTGCGCTTTGGCGTCAGGAGCATTTTTAGGTGTTTTTTTTTTTTTTCGTTTTTTCGCAAATATCTCGAAAACCGTTGGTCGCAGGCGAAATAATTTTTAGTACAAAATTAAACATTTTTAAATTTGCTACAATTTTGAGCTAATAAAATTTTTTGTAGGACCAAACGTATCTCAGCTACGAGGTGGAAAAAAAACGGTGTTTTATATTTTGACCTCTGAAGGAGGGAAGACGTCATATAATCAAAAAAGTGTACTAAATAAAAAAGTGGCTACGGACGGAAGGCCGGATGGCGCCACAGAAAAAGCCATGTACGACAAGGGCAAACTTCGCCCCTCCTTTACTCCTTTTCAAAATCGAAACTTGGAGGCTAACACCATATCCATAACCATGGGCCCTTTAAGACCTAGGTACTTGGGTTAAATAACCTATTTTGAACTGGCACATAAATTTTTATAAAAAACGTAATTTAAAAGTGTTAAAAATTTTGGAAATTAATTATGTTTTAAAGGCTTGCAATATATTAAAGGGTTTTATTGATTCGGACGGTATTTATTCCGTATACGAGCCTCTTAGGCTCGTATTTAAGCCCTTTCCAAAGGAATTTCAACGTTTAAGGTTGTTTACACTCCAGCCTCTCCTTATGATATTTGCACGCCAAACTCTCCGACGATGTCTAAAAAGGATCCCATGAATTTCGTACGTTTTTCGAGTTCTTAATAATCGAAGTTAGATTGCTTTGTTTGACGTCGGACCGTCCCACGCATCGCCCACTCTTACAAATAAAAGTTAAGCAATTTGAACAATTTCGCTTCCTAAAAGGGGAAAAAAGTGATTTGAGTTCATGAATAAGCTGTGACTGCTTCGTTTTTTTCCGCCTGTCGAAGCATAACGTCATGGTAAAACTTTTTTTTTCTCGCTCTCTTTTCTCCCCTATTTCTATCGAGGGAGGAACCAATCTGTATAATGATGAGGAGGGAAAAGGTTCATATCTCTAATGAAATCAACTCCCCCCTTTTAAAAAGAAGAGCCGGGGATAAAACGTAGTCTCAGAAAGGGGAGGATTATGACGTAACGCAACAGGTCGAAGCGTCATCGTCATAGTAATCATGAGCCGATAAGGATCACCGAAGTCATTAATAACGTCTAATGCGTACCCGCAACCCTCGCAACGACAAAGCAACTGGTAACAACGGGAAATTGAATTTTATCTAAGCGACGACATCGCAACGGACCCCTTTCATAAATATCTGATATCATATCACAGTATTTTGTCATATCAATAGCCTAGTAACTTCAACTCTCACTTTTTCAAGAATCTTTAGAATCTGAACTGATCCTTGTCGTGTGCATCCGCAAGTAAGGGAGACGATGAGAGAGTGGGGGAGGTGGTGGAAGGTTGGAGATGGTTGGGGGGATGTTGTGGGGAGAGGTAGGCGGGAGGGTCAAGGAGGGTAGGGGAAATGATGAGTGGGGGGTGGAACGTTGAGATGGTGAGGGGATGTCAAGGAGAATAGGGAAGAAGATGAGAAAGTGGGGGAGGCCCTGATGTTAGAGAGAAAGGTGGGAAATGGTGGTGAAAGGTGAGGAATGATTTTTGTTTTTGCCACCATTTGGTGTTAGTGGAGAGGCCTCTAGAGCTACGAATTTTTGAAAAAGTTCTAGTTTAAGGGATCCTTCTCCATACATTTTAACTTTTTTTTAAGGCATAAAGGATTAACATTTTTGGCTTCAAAAGGTTGAAAAGACTTCAAGAAAACTTTGTTCTTTCTTGGTTTAAAATAAATGTAAAATGAAAGCTAAATGAACCTTGACGTTCAGTATCGGGGTGTCGTCAAAGGGACTGTCTGAGGGGAGGAGGGGTGCCCTCCTCGTGTCCGGGCCACGAGGAAAAGGGAGATCTTTTATACGTTTTTCTTTTAAAAGGTTTCACTCAGGAGGGACCCTTGCTAATTAAAAGCTTTTCATACTCTAGGCTCCTGCCCTTTCTCAACCTCATCTTCTTTTAAAAGGCAAAGGAGTCACCTGAGCAAACAACCAGTAATATTTTAATCCAGGTTAATTTCTTAAAAGACAATTCAAGTTAAACACATTTTATATAAATTTTCCTTGAAAATCAGTTTTTAAAAAAAAATTATTTTTCTTCATTTTTCTAACAAAAAAAAAAAGTTTTTTATTATTTTTTTTTTTTATTTTTTTTTTTTAAATTTAATTAAAGTATATATATTCACTAAAAATCAGTTTGACACGTTAATTTAAAAAAAAAAAATTATTGAAGAGATTTTCAGGATCTAAATTATAGGGTAAAAAATAAAAATAAAATTGGATTTTTGAAATTTTTCTTGGTCGTTTCGGGGTTGCACTGTTGGGGCGCGTGGGGGAGGCGGTGGCGGTGGCGGCGGTGGTTAAAATGGCGTCCTCCCTCCGAGACCCACCCGTGAAAGCTTCTCTCCTCTTCCCGTCAGTAGCTGTGCGGCCGGTGCCCAGAACGCACCATACGAGCTCACTTTCACTCCCCAGTTTTTTCTCATCCCCGCGTGTGTCTCGATTCGCGAAGTGTATGCCCTCCGGAAAATGCTCGCCCATCTTCTCATCGCCTTGGTCACCATTGGCATCGGTAAGACACGACACGCCCTATCTAATTACGTATTCATATCAACAAAAACCACCCCCACGACATTTTACGACTTGTTTACTTTCTTAAACATCTCAAAAATTCATAACAACCCCCCTCCTTTATCGTTAACACCTAAATTTTAACAATTCTACTCAAAAATGTATTTTTTAAACAATAAAAATTATTTCTTTTTCTCAAAAAACCAATATTCTTGATTATCTTAGTCTGTAATTACAATTTTTTAATATTAAAAATTCCATATTTTATTAAAAAAAATTATATTATTTATTTGTTACAAAACTAATTAGAGATTAATTAATTTTTTTAATATTAATTTTTTAAATATTAATATAATATTTTTATTGCATGCTTTTCATTTGAGTTACCAACTTAATATATTTGCATTTAATTTTTGGTTTTATTTTTTAATTATTTATTTTAATTTAATTTTTTTTAAATACTTAATCGTTCTGCTTCACAAAGTATATCATTTAATTACTTATGAGTTATGAAATATGATTGCATTCATAGATCAAAACCCGTTTATTTATTTTTGTAAATTTTCTGTCTAATCGACATCGACCCTTGCTGCCACAGGGAATCGAACTCGAAAATTTGGTCTATTCTGCATATAATTTGGTATTTTTGGATTTTTATATGTTGTTAAGGTCAGTTACGATATAGTGAATCCAAGTTTATGGGTTTCCTAACTCCTAAACCTAATGTTGGCGTCAAATGTTGCTTGCCTAGTCCGATGTTTGATGTTTTGATTGTTTCTTTAAGTTATTTTTTGTAGGGCAGAGCGTTATGAGCTATGAGGCACCAGAAAAAAAAGGTTATAAATTGGCGAAAACATCTCCAACCTATCTCAAACTACTATCTTTGAACCTCCCTTCCACTTCTTCCAACGTCACCACATCTACCCACCATTCCCAACCTTCCACCACCTCCCCTTACCATCTCATGTTCTCCCCTACCATCTCGACTCTCCCTCACCTCCCCTCAACATCCCCCACATCCCCCAACCTACCCTCCTTGAACCTCCCACCACTTTGAGCCATATCACCACATCACCCTACATCCCAAACCTTCCACCACCACTCTCTCATCATCCGCCCTGCCCTCCTATTTTTTTTGCAGTTGGCAAGCCTAGCAAGATATTCAGAGTTTATATTAAAGTTGAAGTAGCTACGTTGGAGAAATTATTAGAAGAAAGTTAAATCATAAAACTTTTTACACAAAATTAAATGTTTGTTTTTTCCTCAAGAGTCAAAAAACTTTTGAATGTTTCAATATTGATATATCGAAATGGAAAAGCCACTTTGACTTTTGGCGAGTTTCATGAAGGCCAATCGGAGTCCTCGATCAGGATGCTCTTGGATCGATTGGATGCTTCAGCTCCATAAAATCTGAGATGTTTCATTGTGTTAGTACCTATTGGAATTGAAGAAGAAAAAAAAAAAAGAAAAAAAGAAAAAAAAATCTCGAAAATTCATTTTTTTTTTCTCCATAAAAATAGGCTGAAATGATTTTGCACGGTGTTTATAGATTATTGATAACCAAAAAGTTGAATTCAATTTTTTTTTTCTCTCAATCATTTTCTTCCATTTTAGACATCGTGAAAGCGAGTCGCTCCTTCTTCTTGTCTAGAAATCGCCTGGGGGTCCCGAAGGCCTCCTCATTACGACATTCGACCCGTTTAAAACGTCAACTAACGGTTTTATAGAAAGATCATTTATTATTGTTTAAAAAAAAAGAACATTTTTCAACGTTCGGCGATCAATGCAGGTGTGAATCCGTTAAAAGGGAAAATGTTCAAGTATTGATAAAAGATGCTTGATCATGAAGGTGACAGGGCTTGAGAATAATTTACGACTCATTATCTCGAGAGTAGCTTTCATGAGGATCAAGTTTAGCTTTTAGCAAACTCAATTAGTTAATAACTCGATTCAGATCGATTTTTTCTTTTTTCATCTCGAATACTCATCATAAAATTATTAATTCCGAGCCAAATGTTCAGAAAAACGCAATTCCAATTAATTTAAAGTACTATTTTTTTTAATATCTGCGTGTCTAGAAAGCACGTTGGAATTCAAATGAGTGAAGGTGGACGTTGAAAAAAATAGAAAGGTCGGTCTCTGACCCACATTCAAGATCTCGTGGAAATAACGGTCTTGTTGACTCTCGTCTTCCGCTTGATTATAATTAAGATAATAGAGGTTAGCGTACAATGTTTACTTTTTTTTACGCCCACTATTGTCTAACTCGTAGAAAGTAACCTTTGATCCTCCTCGTACTATTTTTCAATTTTTGTCATCAACGAAATGCAATTTTCACGATTCTCAAACAACCTTTATATTTTGAGGTCCGTTTCCTATATTATTTTCACATCTTCTATGTGTAGTTAACTTGTTAAGTTGGTAATTTTTTTCTTATTCTTGTTCAAAGTTGACAAAAACGAATGGCTTGGTTTTTAAGATCAAAAAAGATTCGCTTAGTTTTTAAACTTTTATTTTTTGCTCAAAAACCACACCACCGATTCTTATGAAATTTTTTCAGCATACTAAGGGCGTGGATAGGAAGTTGAGATAAAATTATTAGCTCAAAAGCACTTAACTTTGTTAATTCCCAGAAATTCATACGTTTGCTGTATGAATTTTACTTTATTTTGCATGAAGCGAAATTTGAATCTTTTTGAATCCATCCTTAGTAATAAAATTACCTTTAAAATGAGACACATCCGGACTTTCTAGGACTCAGCATTCTCCCGTAGGAACAATAAATGTAAGGTAAACTGTGAAAATATTGGCCATTTTTTCAAAGTTCAAAGCCTTACTACGTCCAAACCATAAAAGATAGCAAGATTTGACTCTTAGTATTCGTCCTTAGAAATTAAATAACCTTTAAAATGAGACTAATCCGGACTTGTTAGGACTTGTCGTTCTCCCATAAAGCTTACTAAAGTGGAAATCAAACCACCGTCAGCCTGACACTGGCCGTCTGCCACCCCTTCTCAACCGCTTTCAAATATGACCCAAATATTAGTATTTTAAATGTTATCCATGACAAAATATGTGCTCCGACGTTCAATTTCGGCACCCTTAAAAATCGGCCGCCATCTTTAAAAGGTAACGATTTTTCATGGTATTCTATGATCTTAACTACTGAAAAATATTTATTAAGGCTCAAGAACGTAAGTTGAAAGGAGAGAGAAAGAAAAAAGGGGAAAAAAAGAAAAGAAAAAATATACAAAAAAGGGAGGCTGGTCTCTGCTCTCCCCTCCACCCAGGTGTTCCAGCATGAGGAAATTTATGGTCAATAACCATATAACTGACCCATCAGACGCCAAATTGAACTAATTGAACCTGTTAGAGGGCCAAAACCATCTGTTTTTTGTAATTCTCAAACTTAAATAGGGATTATCTCGATAAGCAGTAAAGTTACGGAAAAATTAATTAAATTGTAAATTGTTGAACATTTTATGCCCTACAATATTGAATAGAGTGGGTTTTGTCATAAAACGCTTAGTTTAGGACTTATAGGCGAAAAACCGAAAATCACCTTGGTTTTTTGGCCCTCCTGAGGTTAGAACAGGTTTCTCGAGTTTGGAAAATTAACAGTCATCCCACATTAGCCCCAAACAAACTGTAAAAGTTTCAAAAAGTCCCCAATTTTTTCTAGGTTCAATGTATATAATGACTGAACTATTAAATGCCATAAAAAAAAAAAAAAAAATCTAATTTAGGTAGTACATAGATTTATTTATTTATTTTTTTCTCAAAAACTACTCAAACGATTTCGATGAAATTTTTACTGAATACTAAGGGTTTAAATTGGAAGTTTAGATAAAATGATTAGTTTCCTTAAAAAATTAAAAAAGCTTTAAAAAATTCAAAAGTTTTGTTTGAAAATAGCTTGCAAAAACGAAAGTTTGACCTTCAAAACCAATATTTTTTTCGTAATTTTTGTCCAGTTCCATAGTTTTGAAATTTTGTGAGAATCCAACATCTTATCGGGGACTTGGGAACAAAATCCGAGGCTCAAATAGTGGTTTTCTATTCCTTTTTCTCAGCTCCTTGACGATTTGATAATTTTCAGGGATTTTTCTTTTCCCTACCACTTGTGGCCTTTTTTCTTTAAAGCATATCACGTAATAAGGAAAACGAGTTATTTTTTATAAGTTTACTTCTTAAAATAGGTAGTTTGACGTAACACTTAAGTGGAAACGAGTCGGCTCCCTGGCCTGGAATCTGACGTTATAATCAGGACTTGGAGACAATGCGATAATGCTTTTGAAACTTCAAAGGCTTCATACGTTCTCAGCATATTGATATTGCAAGACTTCATTTGAGATTCAATATCTAGAGCACCGTGTGAAAACACGAAGTTTTACTCCACTTTATTATATAATCTGTGCATTTTAAAACGAACTCCCACAGAATTAAACATTTCACAATGTATGAGCTGGTAAATGAAGAAAATTTGATCTTTTGTTAAAATGAAAATCTAGAATCCCTCCTTAATAGATTTTTCTTCTTAAAGCGGGAAGAAAATTTCGCAAGAGGGGCCTTTTCTTGGGAAGTAATTGCGGCAATGTCGGTGCGTCGGAACCCCGGAAAGTGCAGATGGGCAATTAGCTAGAAAGGCTTACTCCCCTCTTATTCTCCGACTCATTACCTAAAAATCTTCAAATCGAATAACAATTTTTCGTCGGAAAAATGAAAAGAAACCACAAACGGTGTTTTGAAAATGAAATCCCGGTAATGTTTCGATCGTGGCGGAGGTTTAATAAGCTTGAAAGACGTTAATTGACGTCGGGGCCGATGAGGAAGTGTGCAAGTAGTCCGAACCTTTTTCCACTCTTAGTGAAAGCATCCTACTTTCACGTACGACGGCAAAAGGTCTTGTGAGCTCCACCCCCTCTTTTTTGCCTTTTTTTTCCGATTCAAAACACGATCAGGACATCACTCTATTTAGCATATAACAGGACATAACAATTTTTTTTTCTTAACCTCGCAGTGAAGGCACTTTGGGTGGTTTTTACATTTTGGGCAGTTATGGGGATTAGGGCAGTTTGGGTGATTTTCGTGGTTTGGACAGTTTTAAGGCTACTTGAGTGGTTTGGGCGATCTTTTTTGGACCTTATGTTCTTTTAGGAAAAGGCTCCTTATGAGCCCTTTTAACCAGATTTTGTTTCTTTACCATGAAAAAAGCCCTTTTTAACTTGACTTTTTATCGTTTTTGGGCCCTTTTCACCCAGATTTTTGTAGATTAAGAGCTCTTTTTAATAGATTTTGTTTCTTTACTATGAAAAGGGCCCATTTTAGCTTGATTTTGGATTCTTTTTGTTCACTTGGGGCCCTTTTCACCGAGAATTTTTGGAGTTTAAGGGCTATTTTTAATTGATTTTGCTACTTTACCATGAAAAAGGCCCTTTTTAGCATGATTTTTGATATTTTTTGGTTACTAGGGTCCCTTTTCACCTCGATTTTTGGAGATTAGGGGCTCTTTTGACTAAATTTGTACCTCTACGACTAAAAAGGTCCCTTTTAGCTTGATTTTTGATCCTTTTTGGACACTAGAAGCCCTTTTTACCTAGATTTTTGGAGACTGGGCGCTCCTTTTAATAGATTTTGTTCCTTCGCCATGAAAAAGGCCCTTAATTGTATAGAGAATAATAAGAGAATCTCTATAAGAAATGTATAAATGTGTTGTGTGTGTTAAAGATTTTATTGTAACTGAATTTAGAATGAATTAATTAAATCATATGTTTTTGGACTCTTGGCACTGGAGAGTCGCCACAGAGGTCCCCCCTCTCTAGACGGAGTCTAAGGCGTAGATGCAGATCGTTCGGTTGGTAGCTGGTCGAAAGCAGTTTTGGAATTCTCGGTTGTCAGTAGAGCTGGGCTTGATGGCCAGTCGCGACAGGGGTTTCGAGTTCTTAAAATTCTTCGATGCGACGAAAGTATAGGTATACGGCAATGTAGGTAGACGTTGTCGGCTTAAAAAAACAAATGTAGCGGACGTCTATTTTGTTCGGCTTGTTAGCAATGTCTGAACGTTGTTGATTCCCGAAGTGAGGCAGATTGAAGGTCGAAAGAAGCTAAAGATCCATTGGAGGTTCTCGGAGTGTCTGAGTAGAGCTGGCTGGATGGCCAGTTCATGACGGGGTGTCGAGTATCCAATGTTCCATAAGCGATGACCGTTGGCTAGTTGCTTGGCAACTAGAGAGAAAGACGTTAGAATAGTAAAATCAAATGTTGATATGTCGTCTTCCTTTCGATATTCTCGGCTCAATGATGTGTATATCGCAGTGGAGTGGAGAAGTTGAGTTAACTCGGTGAGTTAAAGTAGTAGAACCGCAGCTGCTGTGCCAGCTGAGACGGTTGTGAACCAGCGCAGGCTCATGTTTGGGGGATGTTTTGGGGATGGCGATATGTATGTAATGAAAAATACCTATCATTGCGAGAAAAAGAGATTCGTGGCGAGAGTGAGATCGTTCGAGGGTTCGGGTTCGTTCGAGTGTTTTTCAAAAAATTTCTTTTTTCAGTGTCTTGAGCTCTTCAGTAGGTTAGCAACGGAGTGTTCTAGGGGTAACCGGTAAATTTAAACAATTTTTTAAAATACCTATTCAAAGCTTTATTAACATAAAGAAAGAAAAATATTCCTAATTAACGCAGGATATTTTTTATCCTTTTTATGTCATTACTCATTAGTGATCATTTTCGTGGATAGAAATTTTATAAAATATGAAAAAAATTGATAATCCTATCAACATAAAAGATTTTTCACGCACATAATGAATTTCAGGACGTTAATGCTAAGTACAGAGAACATTCAAGGTATAGAATTTCTTTTCTTTATTTGAACATTAATAAATATTGTAGATGTGGCCAATGCCTCAGCAAGGCCAAGGGGAAGAAAACATTAATAAATTGTGAAATTAGTATAGAATATGTAGTTGATTACTAGGACCACTTGTAGAATTGCAATCGTTTATGTCCTACGATGGAAAGAAATCTACCTAAAAGTGTTTTAATATTTTTAAGCCTAATTAGTAATTTTTTACACTTTTTTCCTCCCGTAAAATTTAATCACCGTTGCTAATGTAATCACGAGGATCCTTTAATAATCCCCCCGGAACGAAGATTAAAGGACGACTTTAGGGATTACGTTTCTCCCCTTCCTGAGTACCTATCGCTTCTACTCGTAGCTTCGAGGAAAACAAGACGGAAATGTGTTTTAACAACTCGGCAATACAAACCGCACGAATCTTTCGGAGCGTACACAACTGTCAAATTCTCAACAGAATATAAAAGAAAAAGAAAACGACTCAACGGACAAATTGGTGAATCCGTTATTTGAGAAAATTACACCTTTTTCATTAAATTTTTGAACTCACGATTCTTTATTTAACATTCTCAAAGAAGCATTTAAGTTCTAAATGTTTAAGGAATGAAAAAACTATGTTTGGTAAAAAGTAGGATGGTTGAGGAAGGTAAAGGAGGTGATGGAAGGAAGATTTGAGGTCGTTGGTGAGTTAAGCAATATTTATCGGAACACCACCAAATTTACACCAAATACAGGGGGTCTAGTTGCGAAAGGTGTTCCGAGAAGGATTGGGGAATTTGGTGGGAGGTGGAGGGTTGGGGATGTTTGGGGCAGTGGGGGATCGTAGAGGAGGGTAGGAAAGGTGATGGGAGAGTCTTTGGGTGGTAGAAGTGGGGAGGTCCGGGGTGGTCGAGGAGGGTAGTAGAGGTGATGGAAAGTTCGGTCAGAAAGTGGGAAAGGCAAATCAAAAAAGGCGGCTGTCAGAAAAGACAAATCCTTCTACTACGATATGTATCCCGAAGAAAAATAAATATTAAATTGTAGATTTTTTTTATTACACTATACAATTATAAAATAATTATTATTATCCGACCTGACATCTTTCGCAACCCAATTCCTTCTCTAAATTTATCATACCAATGCCTATTTAGCAGTTTCAATAAGTTGAATTTTTTGCCTTCAAATAGTCGTTTTAGAAAGGATGTTGAAGGCTGATGGTGTTTTCAATGGTGCCATAAAAGTTGCACAATCTCTTCTTCGTGAGAAAAGATTGTATACGGTTAAAGAAGGCCCTTATCTCTCTCGAATGCTTCCACGTTTTCCTTAATATTTATGTTAATAACTCTTAATATCAAGTACAACAATTCGCCTGTGGTTATTAACGCAAATAGGATTAAGACCCAAAGGAGGAACAACAATGAGGCGGTTTTCCTTATAAGGAGCTCCTCAATATGACTTGAAAAGCTTCAAATATTGACTTTTCTTCAATCCGATGAGGAAGTGGGAACAAAAGGATCGACCAGAGGAAGTTGGCAGGATAACCGGTACCGGGTTCGAAATAAACGAGAAGGTCGTCCTGTATCCTTAAGTCGCAAATCCCAGAATCCAGCCACACCCAATGTATCCCCCTTGCCCACCTTTTCGCCCCCCCCCCTCATGTGCCCTTTTCATGTCATCGAAATCTCTTTTGTTATTACACGAAAGGTCCAAGTTGACTTCGTTTATGAGAGGGCGTGATCCTAAAGCGGGAAAATGGTCGCCACATTTTTTTCTTTTTTTGAATCAACACTCTGAAATACATCATTTACTTTTTACCTTATGGAAAACTAGTTTTTTTTTAATTTTTTAATTTTTTTTATATTTTTTTTTTGATTTTTTTTTTTTTAGTATAGGCTTAATATCATCTTTTAGTTGAATTTAGAAGATGATGGAGTCGTTTAAGTAGTTTCTTGCTTGATGTGACTTTGATAGGTTTTTTAAAAGAATTTTAGGACGTTTAAAGTCGACTTGGAACATTTAGACAATTCGATTTGCTTCATAGTTGCCTCCATTTTTGGTTGTTTTAGGACGACAAAAGTAATTTTGCTTTGGTTTTAGAGTTTAACGTTATTTGGCCGAATAATCATGACAAAGCGGGACATTTGACAAAAACCGGGACTGCTTGTCGGGACATTTACGATTCACTATGACCCTTGGGGTCGAGGATCATCTAAAAAAGTTTGGACCCCTCCTCTACTTGTTCCGCCATTATGAAAAACCGGCCAAATTTGGAACTTTTTTCAGTTTTTTATCTCTAGCGCAAAAAAAAATGCATTTTAGCGACTTAAGCAAGAAGTAAAAAAGAAAGATTATTAAATTCAATGTCTAGTAAAGTGAGCATCTTTATCAAAACTATCGAAAATCGACCCTAAAAAAAAGGGTCATTTTTAAACATCGATATCTCCTCAACGGCTGAACCAATTATGGCTTTTGAAAGCTCATTACACGCAAAATTAAATAATATTTCATTTTGTATTCGGTGGTTAAGTCGCTAAAATTAATTGATTATGCGCTAGAGATCAAAAACTGAAAAAGTTCCAAATTTGTCCGTTTTTTCGAAATGGAGGGCGAACACGAGGAGGGTCCTGAAAACTTGGATTTAGAATAGGTCCTAAACAAAATGAAATAAAATAGTGCACCGTTTGCGATTTCAAACGCCAATTCTCCTCAACTATGACGTCGTGGTTCATTTTTTGGAAGTCAGATTTGATTTTTCTCTTTTTCAAGCCTCAAGCAAAAACCAGGGATTAAACTTCTGAAAGGGAAAGGAATTGTCTGAAGATGAACGCTATCAAGGCTTTTGAAACGTCTTAATTGTCCTTTCACGCCGACACAGTTTCACACGTTTAACGCCGTTTTATCTCTTCAAATACCCGTTTTCACAAAGATTTCGTAAAACCTTTAAAAAAAGTAAAAAAACCGTTAAAACATTAAGGGGTGGATGACAAAGAATCGATTTGAAACTTGATAGGGTGAAGATTTAATTGCCCATCCTCCGCCACCAGGCTACCCTCAGTCACCGAATCTCTCCCACATTAATTTAATAGCCTTTAAGGAAAATGACTCCAAAGAACTTCCAGATGAGATTTCCATGGAATTTTATTTTATTTTATTTTTTTATTACTAATTCTCTTTCTCGTCAATCGATGTCCGATGACGAGGTGGTAATTAAAGTGAGGTTTATTTATAGAGTTTGAACCACCCACGCTTTCACGGAAGACTTGAAGGGCTTATGAGTCATTGAAGCTAAAAATAACTTGATACTTAAAGTTTACCTTGTTTATATATTTACAAAATTAACCCCTACCCCCTGTACTTCATCTGCCATTTTGAAACAACCACCCCAAATCAGCACCTTTTTACTTTTTAATCTCTAGCTCGAAAACTATGGGTTTTAGTGACTTAACTACAAAGTACAAAATGAAAGATCATTTAATTTTGCAACTAGTGAGCTCTCAAATTTAAATTCGGTCTAGCCGTTTAGGTAATATAGATGGTAAAACTTTAGAATTTTTTTTGCTGGACCGATTTTTGGAAAATTTCTCGTTTTACCATACATTTATGGCTATCATGAAAAAACAGTCCTAAAAGGTCGAGATGTTGGTAATGAACTATGGAACTGTACTGGATTCCCATATTATTTTATGGTTCAAAAGTGGTCCCACCTAAAACCTACTCATCCGATGGAGTCAAGACTATAATCATGTTTTAGGAGATTAACTAAGGGATGTTTTTAAAAAAATCCCACATCCCCATTTTTTTATGTTAAAATTTCAAGTCCGAAATACTAAACCGACAATACATGGCTGTCTTTCTGTAATAGTAGACTGTCCCCCTTACTTTTTTCCATCCAAGTTTCCTTCATTTTGATTGTTTATTAATCATAAAAGATCATCCGAGCTTCCTTGTCACGAATGGATCAGTTCTCTGAGCCTATAAACCCACCTCATTCGGTAAACGTGAGGTAATCGATGATTCATATTTTGCATCATTTTTGGGATGGTATTGTTGAAAAGACATTGGGTGTGCCTGGATTAACTGCCAAACCTTGGATCTTTAAACAAATCGATGGTAGCTCCGATATAATACAGGGTGCTCCAGAGCGTCCTTTGGTATTGGAGTCCATTTTTAGAATTCTAGTGCAAGAAGGATCTTTAAACTCTTCCTTGGCTTATTTTTAGAAAAAGCGACTCATTGTTGTCTACCCTCAGAGGTCAAAACGTCCTTTTCGGCTGTAACGCTTTTGTTAAAATTCCCACCATTCTCTCATACATTTTGATGAGCTTTTCTTCATGAAAAACCCTAAAAATATCGTTTTCCTTCTAAAATAGAGGGTCTAAAAGCCCAAAAACATCGTTAACTTTTGTTCTTGAATCGTTTTTAAGTTCGCAGTAAGTTTTATTCCGTTTGAAAACCGACAGGTGGTTGTTTTTTGTTCCTCATAATGGGATTACTGTGCATTTGTCTTTTTGTGTTTGTATTAGGTTTTCGGTTTGTGGATGAATAAAAATGTTTGGATAGCTTATTCCGTGTATTACAAACAGAAAAATATTGAAACTTAAAAGTTACTCCGGAAAATGAGGGGAGAGGAAAACGAAAAATACCGTGAATTCCTTGGATATCACAAAAGTCGAAAATTTGCTTCATTTTTTAGGTTTTTTTTTAAATTTATACATAGGCTTCTGTAGTACAACAATATAAAGAAGGACAAAAATTGTTGTATTTTGGAGTCATGATTTTTCACTAAGAACACGTTTTTTCTCATAAAACCGTCAATATCTCAGATTCCTTTGATAATTTCAAATTTCCGGTGCAGATTTGGAGTCAGCGTTAAATTTTGCATTAGAAATGTCAGTTTTTAACCATTCATGATAAAGCCCAAATATTGCATATAAAATAGGTGGACTTTTTTTTTTTTTATGTTTCTGGCTAAATAGCTCCTATGCTAAGCAATTTTTTCTTGCAAGGTTATAGAGGTCTTTAAATGAAAAAGTTTTCACAGAAAACTGGAAATCTCTAGCGTTTGATATGCAGTTTTGGCGAAATTTTGAAAAAAATCATGTTTCGTAAAAATCAATTTTTGTCGTTGTTTTCGGCCATAAAAAAGGGCTTTGTGATTATCATAAATGGTTGAAAATTATCATTTTTAATGTAAAATTTAACGCTGATTTCAAATCTGGAACCAGAAATCTGAAATTATCAAGGAAACATGAGATATTGACGCTTTTATGTAAAAAAACGTGTTTTTAGTGAAAAAATCTTTTAAAAAATCATAACTCGAAGACGAATTGAGATAGGAAGCCCAAGCAAATGGGATTTTACTCAGTTTAGTGTGCCATTGAACCAAAATTTTTTGACATTCTAAGTCGAACCGGTATGAAGACCATTGTTGATCGATTTCCAAAATCTTTGGTGATACAAAATTTTTTTATGCTCAGTCTAGATTTTGACTTTTGTCGGTACCTTTGTTTAGGTGTAATTCTCACTCATTTTCGTTAGCTCTTTATAAACGGTCGGAAAAGGGAGAGAGAAGTGAGAGGGAAAGAGCTTGAATTTTCCGCCCCCGGGGTGGGGCTTATCGACCTCCAACATGGCCGACCTCGGATACACTTGCACACCCGGGCCACCTACTCTTCCTCGTATATATTGTATTACACACCATGTTCGATCCGATCTTCGCCGCTCGCGCGCATTCCTTCACTCTTTAACACGGGCGGGCATTGTATTTAAATGCGTACTAAGTAAACCGAATACACAAACAAGGGCCTTTCCCTTTTAAGTGCCCTTTATAAACAGACGATTATAGTTTAGCGGAAATTTGATCCCATAGTTGAAAATTGAAACATTTCCATCCTTTTGATTCGCTTCATTGTCTATCTCTGTCTCTGCCTCCCTTGAGATGTTCCAATCAAGAATCTTACTTCAAGTACCTTGTATCATCTCACATGATGGCAATCCCTTTGTGCCATCGTGATGCCCATTCACCCTTTACATTGTGTTTGATTTTGACCCTTTTGGGCAGTTCTCTGATCTACAAGAAGGTACAAAGTTTTAAAGGGGTTATATTTTCAATAAAGAGTCAAAGTCCAACCTAAAAAGTGTCATTAATCATTATAGTAAAGACAGAAGGTTTCATATCCATAAAAGGGTCCAAGTCTGGCTACAAGGTGTCCTTATGGTCAACGAAGTGTCAAAGAACACAAAAGGGTTTCCTTTTTCAACAAAAGATCGAAACTCAGCTAAAAAGGGATTTCTAAAAATTGCCAATAAAAGGTCAAAGTCCTCGTTTAATGTGTTTATTTGACGGATCAAAGTCCAACTTTAGCTTTCCTTCTCAATAATGTTCATAAGAAAGAAGTGTCTTTTGCTCCGTTAAGGGTCAAAGTCAGCCTAGAAAGTGTCATTATCATAAAGAGCATTTAGAAGGTTTTAGCCTCATTAAAGGGTCAAAGTCTAGCTACAAGGTGCCCTTATGGTCAATGAAGGGTCTAAGTACACAATCCATCAATTTCCATTTTAACGAAGTGTGGACATCTGGAATATTAGACCCTTTTTATAGCTGTACTACGACCTTTCATGTCTTTGTGACCAATGAAGGGTCAAATTATAGCTTTAAATAAGAGTCTTTGTCGTCAATAAAGGGTAAAGTACACTATTAAACGGTGGTTTTTATCGTCAACAAAGGGTCAAATTAGTCAAGGGTCAAAGTTCACTTATAAAAGTCTCATTAAACGATCAAATTTATGCATAATTGGCCAATTTCAATTATAAAAACGTTTATTTTATCATTTAAGAGTCAAAATCGATCTGCAAAATATCTTTATCTTAATAAATGGTCAAGTTAAAGGGTGGTTTTTACCGTCAAATTAGAGAAGGGTCAAAGCCAGTTAATAGTCAAAATGTTGTTTTTTTGGATACCCGATGTCCTCATCCTTTTCCTACGTAGTTTATCGATGAACTGAAAGTTTTATTTAAATCGATAATAGATTGCTTTTTGATGGTCTCTAAATAAGTGCGATAAAAGTATCGTTTACCGTGAATGGGAGTAAAGAGATTGAAATATTTCTCGGATGCAATCAAACTCACGAATCATTTATTTCCCCATAGCCAGGGAGGTGACTCAGAGGCTTGTTAATGCGTTGAAGGACACTCGAGGAAAAAGGGAAGGGAAGAGCGAGGAGTTTCGAGCCCTTTGTTCGCTCTTAAACTCCCTCGGGGCCCTACAACTCTATTGAAGGCCCAAATCCCATTTTATATCATACCCATCTCCTATCTCCTCTTTCTCGCTGATTAACCCCTCTTTCTCCCTCCCTTCAACAGTCCCTTGATCTACAAATAATGACTCTTCCACCCCTCGTTGTCATAAACGGAATTTTGATATTCAATGTACTCCCCCTAGGCAGGTTCGGATGGTTCATTATATTTAATTGACTTTTCCTTGTCTCAAAGTTATGACCATCGAATTCACCAAGCAGATGGAAGTGTATTTTTTTCTGGGGGTGGCGGGATGTTAGGAACCCCTTTTTATCCCATTACCTCACTCCATCGCTTAGGTCTATGTTTCTTCTCATCAAGAGAAATGTTTTCACCTCGAGGATTTGTTCTCGCCACCTTAAGTGCTTAACACTTTTAGAACTCGACTTCCATTTCCTCTTTTAA
This sequence comes from Orius laevigatus, assembly GCA_018703685.1. Lineage (NCBI taxonomy): Eukaryota > Metazoa > Arthropoda > Insecta > Hemiptera > Anthocoridae > Orius > Orius laevigatus. Next base: position 99,641 of record JAGWEN010000282.1, read on the forward strand.
AAAATAGCATCATATGAAAATTTTATATAAGTAGTGTAGTTTTTAGAAAGATGGTTAAAAATGGAGTGCAGAAAAAGGCAAGAGAGAGCAGATTTGATGTGACACCTTCGTTTCGTGCTCTTCTGTTGGACTTGACTGTCTCTTTTTTGATTGAACAACCTCAAGATATCATCCAATTCGGCACGGACTACTTTGCTCAGCTTAAAACGAAATATACGTCAGAAAAAGTCGATGAGAAAAATGAAGAGAAGAATGAAAATGACGATGATAGTGCGGCAGGTGCTGCTCACGTTAGGGACAGAAGGAAATCCGTTTTTGCGGAAGCGTACAACCCTGAGGACGACCTTGATGAAGAAGAGACGGTCCATCCAAAAACTGATGAGCAGCGTGCAGCATTGGAAAGCCACGTTAAAGACGTCGTTATATTCAGCGGGCTGCGAAGGGACCAACTGAACACTGTCTTGGACGCCATGTTTTTGAAAAAAGTCAAAGCGGGCGAAGAAATCATCAAAGAAGGCGACGAAGGTGACTTCTTTTATGTCATAGAGTCCGGAAAATTTGACGCCTACGTCAACGGTAAAGTAGTCCACACCTACGACAATAGTGGTAGCTTCGGAGAACTAGCATTGCTATACAGCATGCCTCGTTCGGCCACCGTCATTGCCGTCACTGATGGTCAACTTTGGTGCCTGGACCGTCACACTTTTCGCAAAATCGTCCTAAAAAGTGCCTTCAAAAAGCGAAAACTCTACGAAACGTTAATCGACCAAGTACCGATGCTCAAAAAGCTGAGCGCTTTCGAAAAGATGAATCTTGCCGACGCTCTTGATCCTCGAACATACCAAGACGGCGACGTCATCATGAAAGAAGGAGAATCTCCAGACGGGATGTATTTCGTCGAATCAGGAACGGTCATTATAACCAAACAGGAGCAAGCGATCGAAATCGAATTAACGATTGTCGAAAAAGGAGGATATTTTGGAGAACTTTCTTTGGTCACGAATCAAGAAAGAGCGGCCACTGCAGTCGCGAAAGGTGACGTCAAATGCGCCTTTTTGAACATCGAAGCTTTCGAGAGGCTTCTCGGACCTTGCAAGGATATCATGGCTCGCAACGTCGAAATATATAAGGCTCAATACGAGCAATCTAAAGAGAATATCGGTTATTGAACCGAAATTTGAATAAATTGAGCTGTTTTTTTTCCCCTTTAAAGTCTTAAATTTCGATCACAAGCTGGGTCGGATAGGTAAAATTTACATATCCGATATTATGACACCCCAGGCCCATCCCCACCCATGAGAGGGGATATAATTGACCACTCGTATTCATAAAAGGATAAAAAATCAAGCTAAAAAGAGCCTTGTTTTGTCTTAAAGGAAAAAAATCTAGCTAAAAGGGACCTACTTTCCAAAAATCAAGCTAAAACGGGCCCCTAGTGTCCAGAAAGGATAAAAAAAATCAAGCTAAAAAGGGCCCCTAAGTGTCCAAAAAGGATGAAAGATCAATAAGAAAGCTAAAAAATGCCCCTAGTATCCAAAATGATCAAAACCAAACTGAAAAGGGCCCCTAGTCTTCAAAAAGAATAAGAAATCAAGCTAAAAAAGGGCCCTTGTGTCCAAAAACGATCAAAAATCAATCTAAAAAGTGCCCCTAAGTGCCAAAAAAGGTTAAAGCATCAATAATAAAGCTAAAAAAGGCCCGATAAGTGTCCAAAAAGGTTTAAGGATCAATAATCAAGCTAAAAAGAACCCCTAAGTGTCCAAAAAGGATTAAAAAAATTAAGCTAAAAAGGGCCCCTAACAGGGGCGTAGCGTCAGGGGTACCGCAGGTAGCGGCGCTACCCCAGAACAAAAACGAAAAAAACAAAGATTTTTTAAGATTATATAATTTTTTTAAATTAGGTATCATTTTTATTTATTTTCATTTTTTTTTAAAATAATGTACCAAAATAAAAATAAATTTTCACAATTTTTGGAAAAAAATTAGCTCAAATCACAAGTTTAAGCCAACCTCAGTTTAAATCTCCCGCGTAATATGCCACATTTAGCGCTCACAAGCGAGCCGCTTTCGATTTCTCTGTTGGGGGACCGCACCACGAAATAAGGGACCTGGGGTCAATGACCAACACTGATTCCAGCGTTGGTGTGTGAGTTGTGTCTGTGTTAGTAAGTTTCCGTCAAGGCCAAATGACGTCATGGTCATCGCTAAATTTCTGCGCTTCCAAAGGGATTTGAACGAGCTGGATCGAACCTCGAACAATCGATTGTTAAGAACACCTTGGTTAAGAAATAAGAACTAAGAAGGTTTCTCTTTCCCACGAGTTCTTGTTGTTTGTTTTTGCATAGTGGTTTTTTTAGGTATTTTATTGAGTTATTAACAATTTTCTATTAAAATAAACGATTTATCTTTTGGAAAATGGCAATGGAGGCTTGTTGTGTGAACTGACGCTTTTAGTATGAACAAATTCAGTGACAAGTGTGATATTTTTAAAAACCGGCCGGTCCTAGCTCTCTCGATTTTTTCGCCACGATTTGGACTAATGGCAGAAGTAGTCGATTACGAGGTGAGTTTTAGGGTAGGGTCCTCCTACTTAAATCGAGGATTTACTATGACTTATGAGTTTTTTTTTGACTCGGGATCCGACACCGCTCGCCTATTTTGAGTTTTGAACCGCGAGGGAACTCGCTTCTTGTAGTAGCACTTTTTGCCTCTGAGACATTTCTGTTGAGGAAAATTCACATGGATGTCCCCGGCTTTACAATATGACATTAAAAATTAGGAATATCCGGGTAAAATCTGCGTTATATGAGAGGATTAGAATTGGGGGGGGGGGCTGCGGTACCCCTGACTTATGAGCCACGCTACGCTCCTGGGTTTTTTGCCTTCGGTATTTTTATCCAGACAGGTCCTTCCCGTTAGAATCTTCGGTGTAGAAGGTAGAATGTGCTGCATTCTATCGTCAAACGACATAACTCAAGGAAGCAGTGAATGGAGAATTATTGTTTCTTGCCATGTTTCTTAAGTTATACAACAACAAAAAAGTCCCATTCAAAAAAAAAGTATGCCACGGCCCGACGTTACAGGAATTTTTAAAAATTGAGAAACCAGGACATTTTTTTGTAATAATCTACTTTTGTTTTTCAATTAATATTCTTTTTTACCATAAAAGTTTGTTAACTAAAATTTAAACTTCGTTTACTTATCGATAAAATGAGAAGAAAAAAGTTGGTTTGTTATTAAAAATGTTCATATCATCTATTTATTTTTCAGTGATTCACGTTAATCATAATTATTTTTTATTTTCTTCCTATAGGGTAAATAAAGATATTCGTACTTATCTAATGTAAATATGGATCAAACGATCTGTACCTTAGAATTAAAAATAAATATAAAATTGAATTTCCTACCTAGTTCAAGAGCTACATTAATTTACTTTTTGCACTTTTTATTTATTTTTTTCCTTTTAAATCCAACTTAATGGATTTTGGTTGCAAAATATGTTTTTTTTATATTTTAACTTCCTCGAAAGGACATCATAACTACCTTAACCTTCAAGTCATAACTAAGTCATAACCTTCGAAACTCGAATTGGTTTTTCAAAAAGAGAGTCAAAATGACCCTTGCTAATTAATATTTCATCCCTTTGTCATAATTGAAATTTATCGAAAGGGTGTTTTTTCAAAATAACATTACAAAAGTTTGAATGGTAAGTAATTTATGATTGAATATGAAGTATTTATGAGAAAGTTTTCGACAATAAGCTCCAGACTTTGGCATAGCCTTTTCGTACTTGAGATAGCGGGTGATTTAACACGACTCCTAATCTTGGTTGATAAGAATAAAAGAAAATCTATTAGCTTATTTTCCAAAAATGAACTCTTTGATACTTAACGACCGCGGAACCGCGGTGGGGAACGGAAAAAAAACCGAAATATAAGTGGGGATGCTCACTTTTACCTCGATTCCGCTCCAGACGAAACACCAATCTGCCCAGTGACTCCGATCTGAAGATCCGAAACTCGAAAAGATGTCAGAACAGGTATTACCTTTGTGTTTTTTTATAAACTAAATATCATTTTTCGATCGATTTTAATTTATATTTCAAATCAAAACACGAGCTACGAAAAAAAAATAAACCGTTCCATGAAATATTTAATCGTAAAAATAAATGAATCACCGATGTACCAAGAGGTAAATTTTTTACAGAATATTTGTGTTGATTTATTTTTATGTAAATCGTTTCCGACAAAATAATATTAAAAAATCCGCTAAAAAAATTCCTCTCACGTTTGCATAAAATAATTTTGCCATAATCTCAAAGAAAAAAAAAATTCGCATTTTCAATTTTTGTTTTTATCAATTTTTTCTGAAAAGAGAGTCGGTATTTTAAAAAATTCCAAAGAAGAAAACCCCTCGCTTGTACAAGTCATCGCGTGTGAAGACAAATAGGAGATTCAAATACATATATTTGTATAGGAGGGAAATAGAAAATATCCTTGTTTGAAGCTTTCACCTTTCAATCTTTGAAGAAACACGAATGCATTTTAAAAGTTCCTATTTCATGTCTGCAACCGCAACTTTTCAATCATAGAACTATTTTTGGATGAGATTCGTTAAAACTATGAAAAAACACGTTTTCAGAGTACCTAGGTGAATACCTTCGATTCCGACGATTTTCGAGGGTACCCGAGATTTTTTTAGCATAAAATAGCTTTTTTAGGCCTTTAAAATAGAATGTTCAGTCCTGCTTTTTGCACTTAAAATCGCTCTATGGCCCTCAAAAATGGACTTAACGAATTGAATGTTTAAAATCATCTTATGATAAAATTAGAACACAAACATTCTTCTTCAAAAAGTCAGTCTCATTGCACTAAAAATCATAAACTTTCGGTGAAAATCATTTTTTGAGGAAAAGCTGAACGAAGCTCCGAAGAGGAAAGGCTTGAACTCGAAGGAATTCAGATCGAAAGTTTACAATAAAAAATTGACCAAGGCTAACGACCGGAAAGAAAGGAAAAAAAATCTATCCTCTGGTTTACGTACAAAAATTCCGTGATGTTTGAAAATATTCGTAATTTTAAAATGCAAATAATTTCCCAATTTTAGATTAACCGTCCGCTCATAAAACATCCGCTTTTTTAAAAGCTATGAACCTTAATGATGAGTTTTAACTGATTTTGAGGGACAGAGAAAAAAGAACAAAATGTTTAACAACCCGAAACGAATGCCTTTTCAAGTTTACCTTCACTTTTGTACGCAAAATTAAAGTTTTTTCTTTGTTTTTAGCCAAACCAGGAATGTTGGATTTGAAAGGAAAGTACAAATGGGAAGCATGGAACAAGAAGAAGGGAACGTCAAAAGAAGACGCCATGAAAGCTTATATAGAATACGCCGAAACTTTAATGGAGAAATACAAATAAAATTGTTCCTAAATGATAAAATAACTACTTAAAAAAATGACAAAATATTATTATATTTTTATAAATAAATTAAAATAAAAACTTTATTTTAGCAATTTTCATGTCTTCCACTGATCGAAAAAACATAAGAAATCGGATTAGAATTCAATTTGCAAAAAGTTCATCAGGTTTTGTTCCATGAATCAATTATCAATCATTTTACAATAATGCATTGAGGGTGTTATCTCTCTTGTACAGGGGCAGCCAACTGCCTAGTATGGCCGAGTCTGGACTAAAGCCATTAAAGCTCATTTCGAGTCAAATTTTCACCTTCGAATTCAAGCACGGATTTTGCACAAAATTGGGTCGAGGGTGTATAAGCCAAAGACTTTTTCGTTAATAAAGTCAAAATATTCACTCTCAAGGAATAATAATTACTAAATATGTAATCACAACTCAATCATCCACCACAATTTCTAGTTGCTGAGGCCTGAGATATTGTCCTTTTTGAGAAGTTTTCATACTAGTTTTATCTCAAATCTCAATACCACTCAAAATACCAGATACTTCGTAGTTACTGCCCCCTAAGTGTCCAAAAAGGATGAAAAATCAAGCTAAAAAAGGGCCCTTTTCCATAGTATAGGATCGAAATCTGGTTAAAAAGGCCCCTAAGTGTCAAAAAAAAAAAAAAAAATAAAAAATAAAAAAATAAAAAAAACTACATAAAGTCGAGATAAAAATGGCCCTTAGTGTATAAAATGGATCAAAAATCAAGCTTAAAGAGGGCTCCTATTCCCTAAGTGTCCAAAAAAGGTTAAAGGATCAAAAATCAAGCTAAAACGGGCCCCTACGTGCCCAAAAATAATAAAAAAGGGAAAATAATAAGGGCCCATTGTGTCCAAAAAAAAAAAAAATTTAAGCTAAAAGGACCCCTAGTGTCCAAAATATTATCAAAAATCAAGCTAAAAAGGGGTCCCTTTCGTAGCAAAGGAACAAAATCTTATTAAAAGTTCCCCTTGTGTCCAAAAATGATCAAAAACCTACCTAAAAAGTTCCTATAGCGTCCAAAAAGGACAAAAAAATGACAATATACTGTTGAAACCTTCCAAACCTTGAAAACCACCCAAATGATCCAAACTGCACAAAACTGCCCAAACCGCCCAAACTGTTAAAATCATCCAAACTTTCATCACCTTCAAAACTGCCCAAACCTCCTCAACTTCCTAAATCACCCCAAACAGCCCAGACGTCCCAAACTTCCCAAACTTTCCAGACAGTCCAAACTTCTCAAATCGCCCTTACCACCCAAAAAACGTCCTAAACGTCACAATTTTATATGAAAAAATGAAATATGTGTAACAATGGTTGATGAAGAATGAGAAAACTGAAAAGGCTTTGTTGATGTACACGTAGGGGTGACGTATCCGGGTGGGGAAGCAATTTCCAACAAAGTGGTCCTTGTCACTTCAAATCACTGTCAAGGTACGCCTCCCTCCAAAGTAATTGTTATATTGTCGAGTGGCGAAATAGCGCCTTTTTCTTCCCGAAACGCATTTCCGGCAAATTAAGCGAAGGAAAAGTTGATAAAATTGAAAAATGTTTTAGGCAGAAAATTCGTGAATCGTTCTCGGGTAATGTCGTTCCCTGATCAAGATTCAGGAAGGCTCCTTCCAATATATTCCCCCACACGTCATTTCGAATCTTTTTAGCATATTCCTTCCAATAAGCCGAAAATATTTTGTCGAATTTCACGTCAACCGAACCTAAATCTCTTTAAAACGACAGGACCGCTAACATTTTCTGAAAACGATTATTAAATATGACGAAATTAATTTAAAATTTAATTATTTTTTTTATTTTCTGACCCCTCTACACTTGTCTAAACCACCCTTTTAGTTATAATCAAGGGTGACGTTTTAGGCCTAGCAAGACAATTGATAACGTTTCAAGCCTTGATTTGCATTCAAATTAGTTTCAAGCATTCAGTTAATTACTATTTCCTAAATGAATAAACGAAATAAGGACTTTTTTAGAAGGTTGAAAATTAGAAAGGGAAAAAATGGCTGAAATTCGTTTAGGCTTGCAGTAGCTGTAATTTAAAAAAATCTCGCTGAAAAATGCTCTTCTTGTCGAAAAGATACAAAATCTGTCTAAAAAGTGTCTTTTTTTGTCCAAAAGGTCAAAATCTGGATGAAAAGGGTCTTTTTTTTTGTGAAAGAGGGTTAAAATCTGGCGGAAAAGGGTCTTTTCTTATCACCAAAGGTTCAAAATCTAGCTGAAAAGTGTATTTACTTGTCAAAAGAGTGATAAATCTGTCTAAAAAGTGTCTTCACTTGTGAAAAGGACAAAATCTGGCTGAAAAGGGTCTCTTTTGATTAAAAAAAGGTTCAAAGTCAGACTAAAAGTCTTTTCTTGTGAAAGAGGGTTTGAATCTGGCTGAAAAGGGTCTTTTGTTTTTATCAAAAGAGGTTCAAAATCTAGCTGAAAAGAGTCTTTACTTGTCAAAAGAGTCATAAATCTGTCTAAAAAGTGTCTTTCCTTGTTAAAAAGGCCAAAATCTGGCTAAAAATGGTCTTTTCTTGTGAAAGAGGGTTAAAATCTGGCGGAAAAGGGTCTCTTCTTATCACCAAAGGTTTAAAATCTAGCTGAAAAGGGTATTTACTTGTCAAAAGAGCGATAAATCTGTCTAAAAAGTGTCTTCCCTTGTGAAAAAGGACAAAATCTGGCTGAAAAGGGTCTCTTTTGATCAAAAAAAGGTTCAAAGTCAGACTAAAAGTCTTTTCTTGTGAAAGAGGGTTTGAATCTGGCTGAAAAGGGTCTTTTGTTTTTATCAAAAGAGGTTCAAAATCTAGCTGAAAAGAGTCTTTACTTGTCAAAAGAGTCATAAATCTGTCTAAAAAGTGTCTTTCCTTGTTAAAAAGGCCAAAATCTGGCTAAAAATGGTATTTTCTTGTGAAAGAGGGTTAAAATCTGGCGGAAAAGGGTCTTTTCTTATCACCAAAGGTTTAAAATCTAGCTGAAAAGGGTATTTACTTGTCAAAAGAGCGATAAATCTGTCTAAAAAGTGTCTTCCCTTGTGGAAAAGGACAAAATCTGGCTGAAAAGGGTCTCTTTTGATCAAAAAAAGGTTCAATGTCGAAAAGGGTCTTTTCTTGTGAAAGAGGGTTTGAATCTGGCTGAAAAGGGTCTTTTGTTTTTATCAAAAGAGGTTCAAAATCTGGCTGAAAAGAGTCTTTACTTGTCAAAAGGGTTATAAATCTGTCTAAAAAAAGTCTTTTCTTGTCAAAAAGGCCAAAATCTGGCTGAAAATGGTCTTTTTTTTTGTGAAAGAGGGTTAAAATCTGGCTGAAAAGGGTCTTTTCTTGTCAAAAATAGTTCGTAATATTAGGTATCTCTATGGATTCTTGTCGTCCCAGAAATGGGTAAACATACTTAAGGTCAATGCGTGTTGCTTAAAAATCTTAGGAAATGCGGAAAATCACGCATAATGCGTACCATGTGGTCACCCTATCGGGAAATAAGGTAGAAATAGATTATATTAGGATGTTCAGGAGGAAATTCGCTTCTTCCTGAGGGTCTTTTGTTCAGAGTGCATTATAAACAAAAAATAGATTTTAATCGGAAGTTCAATGCGTCACACGCGTGACGATATCCTGGCAGAGGATTGTATCGTTCCGGGTTCGCAGGAGGTCATGATGGGGGTGCGGATTTGGCTTCGGGCGAGAAAAATCCCCCCTATGACGGGGTGTTCCAATCTACAATAGTTAATGGTCCGAACTGTGTGAGAAACCGAGCGGTTAAAAGATAGCGACCGCGTACGTGTCGTTTTTATCGATTAGCCTTTACTTTTTATAAAAATTAAAAACTTGATTTGTTCTTTTTCAGGAGAATGTCGGATGAGGGATCGAGGTTTATACTACGGCCGTCTCATAGGAACCCTTCAAGAGTATGCACATGGTATAAGAGGAACAGCATACGCAGTTGACGAATCAACCATTTTCGTCAAGGGTTTTTCGTATGACGGCACTGGCCCAGGTAAGATTATAAGGCATTAAGGGTTAGTCATCCGCTTTCCGAAAGCTGGATTGTCGAGATAAGTGACCCCCCCCACCCGATATCGTTAACGACCTTCAGACAATCGAACCCTCAAAATCGATAGCTGGAAATTCAATAATTTTTTTTTTCAGATGCTTTCTTTTGGGTCGGAACATCACCTCGACCCTCTCCGGAGGGCACACTCATTCCATATCCTGAAGACTACGTCGGAAGGTAAGGAAACTTAGTTAAAAAGGATAATTAACATCTTAATTTCGCGATAAGCCTAAAATAAATCTTCCTTTTTTTACGCTGTCTCACTATCTTTAATTTAAATGCCCTTTCCATTTCTCGTATCGATCTTGGATATTCAAAAGAAAAGGGAGAAAAGAAGGGGCGCTAATTCCGTCCCTCATCATCATCGCGTCCAGTCTTTAAATCTCCGGGAGTTGTGCAAAAAGTTATGAAGGGCCTGCAGAAGCCGTTTCAACTTTAGGAGAGTTTAGAATTATTCTTTAAAGAGTGTTCCGGAGGTCCCTTTTCCCCATTTAACATTTTATTAAACATCCAGAAAGTTTCCGGGAATTTTCGTCGTTTGGAAAATCAATATTTTTAAAATTGGACGAATCTATTTTTTTCATTTAGAGGGATACGTTTTCATCAATACGCTCCCCTCGATTGCGATCGGATGAAAACGTCCTGAGTTTATTAAATCCGAAAAGCGTGAAAGAAGATTTGAGGCCGGGGGAGAGTAATAATGGTCCATGCTACCCCTCCCGTGCAATTACAATGATGAGGAAATGAAAACAAAGTGGAAATAAAGGGGGGTACGGATGAAGAAGGGGGTGGGAATGATGTATTGATAGGGGGTGCGCCCGACGTGCTACGTGTGCAAAACCACCCCTGAGGGATTTTATATAGACGCTTGTTCCTTCACGTTAAGTAGTAGCCATCGACAAAACGTGACATACCGAAAAAGTATTTTATTGCGTTTCTTTTCTTACTTTTAAAAAATACGCCCTCCGATGGAAAGATTGAAGGGAGATATTAATGCCGGATGATGGGCCGAGATCGATCTCAAGTGATTCACTGATGGGGAGACTCCGGATCCGATTAACTACCGTACACTTCCCGTTCTGCATAATCGATAGACCGGCATCCTAATGATAACTCTTCACCCTTCTCCAAACCTTCTCAGTTTCCCCGAGTGTCCTTTCCTAAAACGTCTAGACGTTTGCGGACTTAATTCACAAATGTAACCGTTTTTACCTTGTTTAAATGGAACCGCGAATGTCGTTCAATTAAATTCAATTAGGGAAGTTGGAGGAATAAATGAGAATGATGATTAGAAGAGAGGTTCGGGATTCCCTCCCAGTTTCAACCCCATGGTTTATGCATTAGCATTTTACTTCTCAAACAATCCCCTTCAATGAATAAATGGGTCCTCTAATTTTACAGAGACAACGTACCTTATCGTTTCAATCTTTCGAAAGGGGTTAATGAGACTTCGAATAGAACTTGTTGGACATCGTGCATAAATTTTTTGGGAGAGAAAATCGTAGGGTAAGGTGCAGGTCATACTGTGCAAGTTGATAGAGTGCGAGTAGCAGGCTACGCAAACATCCTAGAACCGTGAATAATGCAGTCTCTGTCCGGAGGGAGTAGCTAATGTTGGGAGCATAGCTGTCTATGAGTGCATGTCCTGATGGAGGAGATGGTTCACATAGTAAACACTTTGTGGACAGCCAGGCCTGTTATATGGCTAGGTCAACATGCAAGCATCCTGATTCCTGGCACCATGATAGGCTGGCTTATCTCTGCTGATATTGCAGTCACGGTTCGGAGGGGTACCTAATGCATGGAAGCCATTGCCGTTTCATGCTGTATGTCAAAATAGAGGGGGAGATTGTTCTACATATAGTAGAGGCCTCCGGATCCATCCTTAGGTGGCCTCCGCATCCATCCATAGTTGGCCTCCACATCCATCCATAGGTGGCATCCACATCCATCTATATGTGACCTCCACATCCATCCATAGGTGGCCTCCTTATCCATCCATAGGTGGCCTCCACATCCATAGGTGGCCTCCACATCCATCTATATGTGGCCTCACATCCATCCATAGGTGGCCTACACATCCATCCTTAGGTGGCCTCCACATCCATCCATAGTTGGCCTCCACATCCATACATAGGTGGCCTCCACATCCATCCTTAGGTGGCCTCCACATCCATCCATAGGTGGCCTCCACATCCATCCATAGGTGGCCTCCACATCCATCCATAGGTGGCCTCCACATCCATCCATAAGTCGCCTTCACATCCATCTATACGTGACCTCCACATCCATCCAACAATGAATTGGAGATTCAATATGGAAAGCATTTTATTTGTACGTCTACAGAAAAGTGATGGAAATAGTCCGGTTTTTGGAAAGCGAATCCGATCTGAGAAAAGCTGCATAAAAATGCTTAGAGTTTTAAACGAAAATTCTAATTCGCTTCCTCAAACCGAACCTTTTCAATAGTCCTTTAGAGGGGAAGAGTCAGATAGCTAAAAAGGCGGCTTACCACATCACAGGAGGGTTCGGTTTCGGGTTGTGGTCTCAACTTCGCTACTTGTTTAGGAGCTCCCAAAGTCAATTCTTGCTTAACTTCTCTTATAAATAACCGCCGCGACAAATTACTTGAAAAAAATAATTGTTCGTTTTTTTAAAGCGGGTGGGTAGAAAATTCCTGGGGTAGCTACGGGATGCTTCGCATTCCTTTCCGAGACCTCTGGAAATTCTTCTCCTTCCTAAATAACCGTTTAAAATCTCATTTATTCGTCACTTTCATTATAACCATTATCAATTTCTGTGAGAAAAATTATTTCCACTGTGTAAATAGAAGGGTCTCGAGAATCGGTTTGCACGAAAATCCCGAAATTCTTTTTGAATTGAAAAGGGGCTCCCCTCTGCCACTCGAGAACGCCTCAGACGTCGAGGGATTTCTCTAAACCTAGATTTGTGCGAGGGAGAAAAGCCCGGAACGATTCAAAGGAGATTTGTATACGGAGATCCCAGTCTAGCTAACAATCTCCCCCTCAAACTGCTCAATCACACTTCTTTTTCTACACCAAAAGTTTAAGAAAACTCGTCTTTGAGTGCTAATAAGGTCGAGATATCGACGTTTCTCGAAATGGAGCTCTTATTGGAGATGTAACGAAGGTAGTTTAGCTGTCACAAGTTTCGATTCCGCAAGTCGTTAACAACTCTGCAAAGGGCCAGAACTTGAGAGAATTGACTTGTCCCTATTTTATTCAATAGTGCAAACAAAACGAGTAAATTAATCCTCTATATTTTGAAATCTCGGGAGGTTAACGCACTCTATAGATGACATTGACATAGGGCCCTTCTGATCGATGTCTGCCTGAGGGTGAGGAAGGTAAACACCGAGGTACAAGTGACGGGGAGGGGCAAGATGAGCGTCAGAACAATATCGTTCTCGAAACTCATCATCCGCTCGTCAAACATGAAATAACCCTCCTCGGTATCAACAAGGGCCCGACATTAATCAAAGATGAGATTACAAACTTAAAGGGAAAGCTTTTTTTTCATCGATTACTTTTTTTCAGGGATCCACCGGTATTGAGAGCATACAACAAGACCGATGTGATACTGAGGTTACCTCAGGGGAAAAAACTGAAGGACATAAAGTGGCTCTCAGTTTGGTGCAGAAGGTTCACAGTAAGTAATTCATTCATCAACTGTTTATAACAAAAAAGTGCCATTTTGTTCTACTTAAAAAGATTAAAAAACTCGCTTCATTTTATCACCCTTCCCAGCCGAAGCCTGCTTTCCGAGATAGGAGCTCGTAGCTCTTAGCATTCGAAATTTATCGGAGAGGGCCAATCCGCTCTTAATTGCGCCTCATATTCGACTTTAAATTGACACATTACAGTTTATAAGGGTGAGAAGAGGGGAAGAAAAACCGGCGAGAATCATCTGTAATGAGACCGAGAACAAATGACGGGCGATAGAAGAGAATACCGGGGGAAGAGGGTGAATGCGGTCAATGTAGCGTGTGAAAAGGTGACGTCAGAAGGTTAGTACATTAGCCCCTTTCACGCCGACGGATTTCTAATAAAAGGCAACCCTCCTTGTCTTTCGAATACGGTGCGGAACCCCATTTTTTTGGGGGGGCGGTTAAAAAGCGGACACGCGCAGGCAACAGGCAACTGTTGAGGTCATTTTACGACTTATACGCTACCATTTGAATTGGTTATAACTTTATTGATAAGTGGCCTAACTCATTGGTCAATTTAATGAATTTGGCTAGCGACAGACCGAATGTGTGCCCAAAAGCACAGGCCATGACACTGTCTTTGGGGATAAGAACCGGTCAATGCTCATGTCTGTGCTGGCTAGAATTGCATATGTTCATGGGAAACGGACGGAAATGTGGTCGACGAGAGAGGCAGAAGGCACTGGACATCGAACTGACTTTGGCTAGCGATAGACATGACAATGAATTGGGCTAGAGACAGATTAGCCATGGCACTGAATTGGCCATCGACAGCCTGGTCACTGCACTGACATGGTTAGCGACAGATTGTCCAAGGCACTGAATTTGTCTAGCAACAGACTGACCATGGTACTGAATGTGTGCCCAAGAGCACAGGCCATGACACTGTCTTTGGGGATAAGAACGGGTCGGTGGTACTAGGGTGACCGCATGGTACGTACATTATGCGTGATTTTACGCATTTTAAAAGATTTTTACGCCACACGCATTGTTCTTATGCGTACAGTCGCATTTCTGGGACGAAAAAAATCCAAAGAAATTATAAAGCCATATTTTGAAGTGCTTTCAACATGAAAAGACCCATTTCAGCCTGATTTTGAACTTTTATTAATTAAGAAAAGACTTTTCATAAGAAGAGACCCCTTTTCAGTCACATTTTGACCATTTTTGACAAGGAAAGACCCTTTTCAGACAGATTTTCACCCTTTTTGACTTGGATAGACACTTTTCAGCCAGATTTTCACCCTTTTTTGACAGGAAAAGACACTTTTCACAAAGGTTTTGACCCTTTCCGACGAGGAAAGACATTTTTCAGCCAGATTTTGACCCTTGTATGACAGGAAAAGACACTATTCACACAAGTTTTGACCCTTCTTTTTACAAGAAAAGACCCTTTTTAGTCAGATTTTGAACCTTGTTAGATAAGAAGAAACACTTTTCAGACAGGTTTTGACTCTTTTTCACAAGAAAAGACCCTTTTCAGACAGACTTTGACCCATTTTGACTTGGATAGACACTTTTCAGCAAGATTTTGACCCTTTTTGACAGGAAAAGACACTTTTCAAACAGATTTTGACAAGAAAAGACCCTTTTCAGCCTGATTTTGAACCCATTTCGACAACAAGAGGACCCTTTTCAGCCAAACTTTGACCCTTTTTTTGAAAATAAAAGAGGACCTTTTGAGACTGATTTTGATCAGCCTTATTTTGAACTTTTTTTTTAGCGGATTTTTTTTTTACAAGAAAACACCCTTTTTACCCTGATTTAGACTCTATTTGACAAGAAAAGACCCTTTTTAGCCAGATTTTGTCCCTATTTGTCAAAAAAATACTACTGGCCTCTGCTAGTAAGTAGTAACGTTAATACATTATGATAGCGAATGATCTCCTTTTTGGTCCATATTAGAACCCAGATGCGAAAAGTGTAAACGAGATAAAGGATTCCTTCTTAAAAGTGTCGTACCTTTTATAATAGGTCGTTATAGCAACGCCCCCGTTTTAACGGGAAGATAACTGGGTGCGGGGGGAAACGTCGACGGTCGATCTTCGTATCTTTTGCCCCCCTGCGAAGGCGATCCGTAAACAAAGAAGCCACCCTTCCGTAAACCGAGCGAATCGGACAATGAGCGCGTCAAACCGGAACGGGAGGCCTCACGCCACACCGCCGAAAAAGCGTGAACGGAAATCTCTCCCCAGAAACATTCAGCCCTGTTTAAATTAGGAGTTTATTGCATTATTATCGCGTGACGATTATTTTGAACACATTCAGCCCTAATATTTTTATTCGATTATTTCCTGAATCACAAATCCGGGGTCATAGTCTAGAGCTTCAGGTCCTCCAAGCCAACATTAGGCTACTGTCTGTCTGAAATAGTATGTGTTTTTTTTTCCTTCAAAAATAATCAAAATTGGCTGAAAAATGTCTTTTCTGGTGAAACTATTTATTTTTATTTATTTATTTATTTATTTATTGAACGCAGGTTACAGGTAAAACCTAAATAGCGTTGGTACATGATACAAAAAAAGATTACAAGAAAAAGTATAAAACTAACAATAAGTTGCAAATGCTCACACACTCAAGAAAAACAAAAAAACATAACATATTTCATATACATGAATAAAAAAAGTATAAATATATAAATAAATAAATAAAGAAAACGTAAATAATTATTAAATAACTTTCATATATTGTGAACTACAGTGGTGGAGCTAAATTAGGCAGGTACACAAGAAATGGAATATAATATAAGTGATAAATTATTAACTAACATTTGGCAACACGAGACAATAAAATTTGGTAAAACAATAACAATATGAAAATGTAAAAAAAGCATTTAAAAAAAAAAAAATAAAAAAAATAAAAAAAAAAGCGATAAAAATTTTTGAAACTGGTAAAACTAAAACTGTTAAATAATTTAATTAAAGCGTAAATGGCTTTAAAGGGTCTTCGCTTGTCAAAAAGCTTCAAAATCTGGCTGAAAAGTTTCTTCTAAAAGGGTCTTTTCTTGTCAAAAGGGTCAAAATCTGGCTGAAAAGGGTCTTCTCTTGTCAAAAGAGATTCAAAATCTGGCTGGAAGGGTATTTTCTGGTCAAAAATGGTCAAAATATTGCTAAAAAGGGTCTTTTCTTGTCAAAAAGGGTCAAAATCTGGCTGAAAAGCGTGTTTTATGTTCCAAATATGGCTATAAAGGGTCTTTTTATTGCATAAAAGGGTCAAAATCGGGCTGATAAGGGTCTTTTATGGTCCATAGCTAAAGGGTCTTTTCTTGTCAAAAGAGATTCAAAATCTGGCTGGAAGGGTATTTTCTGGTCAAAAACGGTCAAAATATTGCTAAAAAGGGTCTTTTCTAGTCAAAAATGGTCAAAATCTGGCTGAAAAGGGTCTTTTATAGTCAAAAAGGGTAAAATTCTGGCTGAAAAGAGTCTCTTCTTGTCAAAAGAGACCAAACTCTGGCTGGGAAGAATATTTTATTGTTTTAATGGATCAAAATCTGTCTGAAAAGTGTCTTTCCTTGTCAAAAAGGTCAAATTCAAAATTCCTGGTCAAAAGGGTCTTTTCTTGTAAAGAAAAGTTCAAAATTTTGATTTTTTTAAAGAGCCTTTTCTCATTTAAAAGGATCGAAATTTAGACTTTTGTCGTCCCAGAAATGCGTAAAAAGGTCTCTACGCATATATTCAATGCGTGTTGGATACAAAACCTTCAAAAATGCGTAAAATCACGCATGATGCGTACCATGTCGTCACCCTAGCTACTTCCCAAATCGAGGACTGGCCTGTGGGGTGACAACCCATTCTTCACTTCTTGCTTTTAATGTTGAATTTTGTTAAATTTTTGCCCTCTTGACGTCGATTAATATAAACCGGCCATACTTGACAAGAAGAGGAGACAATCATTGAATCTCAGATTTCAATGGAACGCGAATCATTTCGTTGATAACTTTTTAAAAAGAAATCCTTTGTAAAAATTATTCTGACGTAAAGGGAAAATGAATGAGAATGACTTTTTTTAAAGTTTACTACAATATAAATTCATTATTATGAGGAAAATATTGTAATCGGAAAGAAAAGAACTTGGATTAGCTTCATGATTGGCATAGAGCGATTTTGTTCAAGCAAACAGCAAAGGGGATATCCAACGTTGTCCATTTGAGGTATATATGTGACTAATGTTCCTATCAATGAGCTAACTACCCTTTTTACAGCATTTAGGTAATACGAAAGGTCTTTTGTTGTTTTTTACCATTGAGAAAATCACGTGCTCCTCTTTTCTTTAATCACCTGATGAATGCATTGTTAACGCTTTTTCACTGGAAAACGAACCCTTTTGTGGAAGCAACAATCGACGTTTCTTTGATCCTGGTTTTATGTCATGAGAGCTCTTTTAAAAAAAAATCATTTACCTCTTTTTTATGAGGTTTCGAGTCAATATTTCTTAAGGGTATATTTTATTTTTCGTGTTAAAGTCACTATTGGTGTTTGACAAACGGGTCGAATGTTTATGTACCTTTGACGTTATTTCTAATAAAAATTAACTAACGGGTACCCAGGGGTTGTTCGAGACCTTCTGAAACGGTATCGAACCACCCCCAAGTCCCGCCCCTTTTCCGACAAAGCGCATGCCGCCTCAGCGTCAAAACTTTGGCGGCCCCCTTCCTACCCTTTACGAGACATACCTTTCTTTACGAAATCTGCCTCAGACCGAGACTAGACTTACCCCCATCCCTTTTGGCAGCCTTTCTTTGTCCGCATGGTATGAACCTAAAAACTAAAAAGGGACATCATAATGCATCTTCACCTTATATTTGGCATTTATACCTTTCCTAACTTTATAAATCCAAATTTCACTCTGAGAACCGAATGTTTACCTCTCATTAAGGCAGCTTCTTTTACTATTTTATGCAAAAATATGAAAGTTTGGAAGAATTCTACACTAACCACCGCTACTCCTTCTGAAGATCATCAAGATCCTTTATGGAAAATTTCATTGTTTCCTCGAAAAAAGAGACAAAAGTAGGATATTTCCATACATTATGATTACCAAATTAGAGAGCTTTTTGTTATCTTATCCCTCCTCTACTCCTCCTGAAGATCTTCAGCTCCTCAAACTTAGGCTTTTCGTTCATTCTGGATTGATGCCACATTGTATCCGTTATCTTGCAATGCTGATAATGGATCTCTTACGCCTCCTGAAGATCTTCAGTTCCTCAAAACTAGGGTGTTAGGCTTTTCGTTCATTCTGGATTGATGCCACATTGTTTCCGTTATCTTGCAATGCTGATAATGGATCTCTTACGCCTCCTGAAGATCTTCAGTTCCTCAAAACTAGGGTGTTAGGCTTTTCGTTCATTTTGGCTTGAATCCTCATTGTATCTGTTAGCTGATTTTTACTTTTTCTTGCTGACCATCGACCGCTTACGCCTCCTGAAGATCTTCAGAAGATCACTAACCACCGCTACTCCTTCTGAAGATCATCAAAATCCTTTATGGAACCTTTCATTGTTTCCTCGAAAGAAAAGACAAAAGTAGGATATTTCCATACATTATGATTACCAAATTAGAGAGCTTTTTGTTATCTTATCCCTCCTCTACTCCTCCTGAAGATCTTCAGCTCCTCAAACTTAGGCTTTTCGTTCATTCTGGATTGATGCCTCATTGTATCCGTTATCTTGCAATGCTGATAATGGATCTCTTACGCCTCCTGAAGATCTTCAGTTCCTCAAAACTAGGGTGTTAGGCTTTTCGTTCATTTTGGCTTGAATCCTCATTGTATCGGTTACTTTTTCTTGCTGACCATCGATCTCTTACGCCTCCTGAAGATCTTCAGCTCCTCAAACCTTTGAGTTTAGGATCTTCGTTTATTTGGGCTTGAAGCCTCACTTATTGATCATCGACCTCTTACGCAATTTACATTTTGTTTTCTTTTTCAGGTGAATTTCGGAGAGGTTTTCATCCCTCCAAATCTGGTCGTACCACGGACCAGAGTTCTTCCCGAATTCAAAAGATTAGCACACGGCTTACAATCGGGAAACATAACTATATTGGACGCTAAAACGTTTTATATACCCAACCTACATTACGACGGAGCCGGACCTGACGCATATTTTTGGGTGGGCAACGGTTCAGAGCCGAGCCCACTCGGCATCAAAGTTCCCAACGAAATGGGAAGTCTCGACCCTCTAAGAGGCTACCAAGGCGAAGACATCGAAATCGTACTTCCAGGCAATCTGACCGTCTACGACATCGACTGGCTTGCCGTCTGGTGCGTCCAGTACAAGCACAACTTCGGTCACGTTTTCATCCCGAAGGATTTGGACGTCCCACCCGCCCTTGGACAGACCAAAATAACCGTTAGTAAAAAGAAAAAAAAGCGACCTAAATCTTTCATTAGGATCATCCACTTTTTAAATAAATTAAGAAACTAGCTGTTTTATTTTGTTCAAATAAAAAAATCCACTTTTTTACCCAATATCGAATAAATTCTAGCTATTTATTACTATTTTTATTCATTGTTTTTTCATTTTCTTTGCTTTCTTGGGGATTTCAGCCCGCATGGTGGTATGCTCCGGTAAGTGATATCCATTCATTTCCGCTTTGCCTTTGATTTAAAACTGTCTTTTCCGCTATTTTGAGCCTACAAAACAACGAAAACCTTTAAAAAATTAAAATTGATTTTTTTTTATCCTATTTTCATTTGATTTATACTGGAGAACTTACCTAAATCGTATTAGAAGGAGGACCTCCTCGGTAACGGCCACGTTTTCTCTCAATAGCGCCTGATGGGTGCTTTCTTAACTCGAAAACTTAGGAATCTTATCCGAGAGGTCCTCTTGTAAGTTCGATCAAAAGCTGCGACGAAATACGAATCACCCAAAAAGCTGACTATAGCCCACAGCTAGCCCAATGATAGGGGAAACTGGAATATGCATAGTGCTCAATTCTCACGCTTATCTACCCAAAAGGGAGAACACTTTCAGAAAGCACAGCAGGACCTACTTTTTTCACGATCCTTTGTGTGTATGAAGGGTTGAGCTGTTCTTGTTATTGTTGGGTTTTAAAACTTTTTCTCTGCAACGGATGATAAAAAAGACTTAATTTTTTTGAACAGACGACAAGCACGAGCTATGAAGACGAGATGACATCGAACTGTCGTGAGCTTCTGGATGAAAGGATGCAAGTTGAATGGTCTATAGAAAGTGAATGGGTGCAGATCACTTTATCTGCTAAAATACGAGAAGACCAATACATGGCTTTCGGAATTTCAGGAGAGCAGGGGAGGTAGGATCATTCCAATCAAATAATTTGATTGTAGTTTCTTTTTAGGTCTACAATGGTCGGAGGAGATGTCGTCGTCGCTTTCTACAATAAAGAAAAAAATACGTTTCATGCTGTTGACTACTACATGTCTGCGACTGCACAATGTGATGGTTTGTCGTAAAGATTCTATTGTTTGTTAGTGATTGATGATTTTTAGGACAAAATGGAGTATGTCCGGATCATAGGATAGGAGGTAGAGATGATGTAGAGTTGATAAAAGGAGAGAGAAGACATGGCGTTACGACTGTAATTTACCGAAGAGCTTTGCACACGAATGAGCCAATAAACGACCGGCCTATAGCACGTTCTGGTGACACTTCTGTCATAGCAGCCATAGGACCTCTGAACTCAAATCATGAAGCATACGCTCATGCGGTCAACGATAAAACGAACGGTTGGATACATATTGTATTGTTTGTTGTGATAATGGAAATTTTTTAGAGGATATAAGGATTGACTTTGGCTCTAAACACGATGGGCAGTGTACTAATTCGCTGTATCATTTGCCCGAAGAAGCTGAAATCATGCCGTGGCCTCCAGCGGTGATTCGAGACGAAACTGTCTTTTCTGCTAGGATAGGACCGACTGGTGGAAAACGAGGATACACACCAATCACAGGTTTGACTTTCCTCAGTACTCTATGGGTTCCTGTCCTCCTATTGGTCCAGAGGTTACTGGCCTCCTATTGGCCCTGGGGTTCTGACCTCTTATAGCCCAGTAGGTCCTTGCGCTCTTATATCATAAGCTTGTCATAGTGGGTACTGTTCTAAAGAGCTTCAGTGCTTGTAAATGTGTCGCGCTCTATCTTATTTATATTTTACAGGACAACCATCATGGGGCATAGCATGGTACATCAATGATCTTCTCATTCCTGAAATTCATCTCGTCCGAGGTGAAACATACACGTTTATCGTCGAAGGAGGAAATGACCCAACAAACCCAGCTCGATATCATCCCTTCTACATTACCGACAGCCCTGAAGGAGGTTTCGGACAGAAATCAGACGTCAAACAACGCCAACAGCGAGTTTTTGCTGGAGTCAGCTATGATTCAGAAGGATTCCCATATCCCACTGCCTGTATGTTTCCTTCATTTTGACACCTTCAGAATAATAAATTTGATTTCAGCGGGAAGATACTGTGAATGGCAGCATAAAACAGTCGATAAATCTGAAACAACAGAAACGTTTAAAGAATATTTTGAAACTTTAAGGCTTGATTGCCTTCCAGGTGAACCGGCGTACCTGAACTGGACTGTCCCCGCAGAAACACCGGACGTCCTTTATTACCAGGTATTTTATAAATAAAATAAATTAAAATAAATTTAAATTTTTAACCATTTTCAGTGCTACACTCACAACAACTTAGGTTGGAAAATACATGTCACCAATCGAACTTCAGCGTCCAAAGCTCCCAGCTTAGTCACTGACCTTTGGTTTCCGATATTCCTCCTCTTTGTCAACATAATGACCAGATAAAAAATTGAAGAGACAATCTGTAAACTACGATGGGTAAAATTCCTTAAAAATTGAAACACAAAAATAAAACACAAGTTTTTCTAGTCTTTCTGGAACATCGGAAACTTACCCTCGTCGTTTACCATAAGATTTCCCTTCTTGATCGCTTTTTTGTCAGTTTTCCATTTTCAACTCTGTGATTTCGACAATAATAAAATTTAACAATAGAACACTCTGTAAATATATATTTAAAAAATAGCAACAATTTAATTTAGGATATCTTCTTAGGATAAGATTATTTTTATTAAAAAAATAATAATATAAAAAAGAAGGCTGTGTCTAAATTTGAGAAAAAGAAAATAAAACCAAATTGGCTCATAGTGATATGATTTAGGTTTAAGGATTAATGAAATAAATCCTGCCATATAGATTTTAATTTTTTAATAACATTTTATTTGGCTGTCTTAAAAAATAGTGTCAATTATTTTAATTTTTGAATAATTTTAATTTAATATTTATATCAAAATATGATTTGGCGCTAGTTTTAGGGCTCAGGGTAAAAAAAAAAAAACCTAAATACGTAAAAAAAAAAAAACAACAAAAAATATATTAAAGTTCACTGAAAATAGACAATAAATTAATAAATAAGATTAATTTGAATGCTGAAATTTCAAGCAGTGATCTAGTACAAAGAAAAATTCAAATGACCCAGAAATAAATATTTTGAAATCGACAAAAGTACTTATACTGATTCTCATGGTAAATGGCATGGAAAATACAATATTCAATAAATTTCTGAAAAATTCCTTATTTCAGAAAATATACAACTGTTGCCAATATAACCTAAAATAGCCCTGAAAAAGCAATTTTATTAATTTTTACTCTCACATAAAAATTATTTCCTCCAAATTACTCGACATTATTATTTCAATAAAATCAAAGAAAACTGACAAATTTCACGTGAAAAAGAGGACGAATCTTTATGATAAAAAACCTCAATTTAAGAATATCAATGTGAAAACATATCAGTGACAAAGTGTGGTGAGCGTATAAAAAAATATAATAAACAAAATTTAGGCTAGGTTGATTTGAAGAAAAAAAAATTGTGTGTTTAATGACAATAATATTGTAACTTTTATTAGTACTTAAGCATAAAAAAATTAATTCACAATTTGAAAACATTGACAATAATAAAAATGCTCATGTTGCATTCACAATGTTGTAATTAATTGACAATAATATTTATAAGGATCTTCGAGAAACGTCGACAATAATTTAGTGTAGGATCGATCAAAGTCGAATCAAATTTTTAAAATTGAAAATGTAAATATCGACCCCTGGTTATAACATCCGGTGATGTAAATGACAATATTTAGACAGAATCAAGGTTGGATTTTCATTTGTAAATAATAGATGTAATTTTCTCAAATTTTTCGGTGTAGAAATCCATATTTTATAGAAATTTAAGTGTTAGAATATTAAAAAAGAAAAAAATTTTTTAGACCTCCATCATCCAACCGTAATGACTGAAAAAAAAATCAAGTTTTTTGTTTTCGATAAAAAATTCACTTTCCTGTCCATTGTTTAGATGTTCGATAAGTGCCTTTTTTATGACGGAGAGAATAGTTCAATATAATTTTTGACAATAAATTCTATGAGGTGTTTATGAGGATGAACATATCATAGAAAGATTAATTATTTAAAAAATAAAGCAAAAAAGTACAGGTCTAACTATGCATTTCATAAATAGAGAAATTTGAATATGGCCTATTGAGTATCAAGTTTTGAAAATTGACAATACTGGATATAATGTATAATAAATGTTTCATGTATTTAGATGTTAAATTTTATTGTTTTATGTTTCATTTTATTACAATTTTGTGTTTTTCATGAGTTGCTAGTTTAAGAATCAAGAGGTGGCCATATTTTGTATGTTTATGAAAAAATGAAGTAAAAATGCTGAATTAATAGAAATGTTTGTTTTGATTGGCTCCTGTGGATAACTGATAAGAAAGAAACCTGCCGTCTGGCCAATAAGATTTGTTATACCAAAATTGTTTTGTTTGGAACCTACTGATAACTTATCAGCTAACGGGTTATGAAAGAATGGAAGGTTTTAACCTCCACAGCAAATCAAAATCTGCCATTTTCTTGGTGTGACCTGTAAAATAAAGGTTTTTGGCAAAATAAAGTGGATTAGTCCACCCTGTATATAATATAAAAAATATATTTTGTTTTAATTTTTCAGTTTTGTGTAAAATTTTGTTAATTTTGATGTTTTATATTTTTTATGTTTTATATTATGTCAGTATTGGTTTAAATGTTAAAATGTGCTTAAAACTGAGCTTTTTAATAATTTTTTTTTTTTTCTCCCTAGAATTTTGAAACCAATACTTTTCTGTTCATTGTTATACGTGTTAAGAATTTAAAATATGTTATGCAGTCTTTCATCTTTTCGCTGCAGCTTTTTATCGTTTCGCACGTGAATTCTCATCAAGCTTGCACAATAGAAACCCCTCACCATTCCATAGAAAAAAAATTGAAAATTACCATTTTCCTACTTTTAAAATTTTTTAGCTTTTACATTTTACTGTCGAGGAAAATATTTTCCAATATTTAGCCATATTAGTTATGTAAAATGTTGAGAAAAAAATATTGTAAATTAATTATGGAAATATAATGATTATTATTTTGATTTTTTGTTCAACTTTTTTTTTCTTTTTTATGCCAAACTATGCATATCGTCGTAGATAAAATTATCAGCTCCTTGAAACGTCAGTTACCTACTTTTTGATGTCCATGGCAGTAAAAAAGTGCAATAAACAGTTTAGAGCTTTAAAGTGATTTTTACATAATTTTCATAATGAAGAAAGGATTCTCATATAATTTTTCTCAAGCAAAAAAATTTAAAGTAATTAATTTTGAATTGATCGAAGTTTTTTTAAATTTAATTTTTAGAAAAAAGTTTATTTTGAATATGAAAGGGTGAATCCGAGTCCAAAAAAAGGTTCATCGCGGTTTTCTAATCTTTTTGGAATGTAAGTTACTTAAAAATACATAATTTTTATAAACCTTTAATTTGTTGGCTCAATTGAAAGATTAACATTTTTTGGTCGTGGTGGTGGAGGAGGTGATTTGGGGAGGTTCGAGAAGGGCAGGGGATGGGAGAGTGCTCGATTTGGGGTGGTCAGGGGTAGGTGGGGGATGGTCGGGGGTTGTTAGGGGAAGTTGAGCATACGTAAGGGAGGTTAGGAATGGGTGCCTATTTTTAACTTTCTCAAAGAGAAGTTATTGTAATACCGTCGGATTCGGGTTTTTGGGGAAGGGTCTTCCAGACCCCCTAGGGTCAAACTGACTTTTGATCTTTGTCGGACATGACTTTGTCTGTGGTGCCGGCCGTCCGTCCGTCCGTCCGTCCGTCCGTCCGTCCGTCGCCTTTTTTCCGGAACACTTCACGGCCACAATTTTCATCCGATTTTCACGAAATTTTTACACAATCTTCCTTTCGTGGTTATCTTGAAAGTGACGAGAGCGATTTTTGAAATTCGACAAAATGGCGGAGTTATGTCTGTCTAAAGTTTGCAAAAATGTGCTACGGGCTTTCTACCAGTCCGATCTTCACCAAATTTTAACCAAATAATCTTCACGTGATCCCGATTAAATTTCATTAACTAATTAGGTTATTAATTAACTAATTAACTAATTAGTTAATTATAATGTGTTTGAGTGAAATTGGTCCCATTTTCATAAAATTATAACCAAATTCAAGTTATGAATGAAAAAAAATTTTCCCAAAAATTAATTAATTAATTAAGTAATTAACCTAACGTTTGCAAAAATGTGCTACGGGCTTTCTACCGGTCCGATCTTCACCAAATTTTAACCAAATAATCTTCACGTGATCCCGATTAAATTTCATTAACTAATTAGGTAATTAATTAATTAACTAATTAACCAATTAACTAATTAGGTAATTATAATGTGTTTGAGTGAAATTGGTCCCATTTTCATAAAATTATAACCAAATTCAAGTTATGACTGAAAAAATTTTTTCCCAAAAATTAATTAATTAATTAAGTAATTAACTAATTAGGTAATTATAATGTGTTTGAGCGGAATTAGTACTATTTTCATAAAATTACCACCAAATTCAAGTTATGATTGAAATTAAAAAAAGTTTTCCCCATTAATTAATTAATTACTAATTAATTAATAAGGTAATAATAATGTGTTTGAGTGAATTTATTCCCATTTTTAGAAAATTATCACCAAATTCATGTTAAGATTGAAAAAAAAATTTTTTCCAAAAATTAATTATTTAATTAACTAATTAGGTAATAACAATGTGTTTGAGTGAAATTAGTCTCATTTTCATAAAATTATCACCAAATTCAAGTTATGTTAGAAAAAAAGGATTCATTTCCCCCGAAATTTATGGATCCCCCGAAATCTGTAGACCTTTGAGAAAGTTCGTGTCTCTGGGCAAGCTCCAGGACCAATACTTGATAAAGTTAGGCTTCCTCAATACAAAATCTTTTTAGATGGGTCTTTTCTGTTTTGAAACAAAATCCAAAAATGACGACCGAATCAACATACGATGTAGACAAACTGTTAGAATCATGTTATTGCGAAGCAATGTTTGAAAGGTATGAAAAATAGGTTCAAACTTCAATTTAAATTTTTAAATTGTAGATGTTGGATCAAAGAACTTCTTCGGAGTCTAGATAAAATGGCCTCGCCGAAATTGATGCGAGCAATTTGGTGTCGTTTCGGGGCCGGATTTTCTATCATTACCATCTATTTGGTTTTGATTGAAATTTTAAGGTATTTTTGATTAAAGAAGGAAGTGCAACTTTGTTTTTTAGCATTGCCCAGGTTTATTTGTTGTACATGGTCAAAATTGATGCAGTTTATTTATTTTATTTAATTCTGATATTTTTACTCTACATTTTTTTGAAATTCCTTTGGAACCAGTCTGCTCGAAATATCGGTATTCAACTGCGAGTTGGAATTCAGGGTTTATTATTAAAAAAGGTATTTTTTAATTTTTAATTTTATGAGAAAATAAATTTTTTTTCTTTAGGTTTTGTTGGTTGATACAAATAAAATAAGCGCTGAAAATTTGACAGAAAAAGCTCTGAGATCGTTTGAAAATTTGTTTGAACTTGACCCTCTTATTAAGAATGTTCCTTATTTATTTGTTTTTATTATTTATATTTCATTTTTGACGACGTTTTTGTGTTTTAAAAATTCAGATCATTTGCCGGCCATATTGATTACTTCATTGGTACTTTTAGTGTTATTACCAATAAAAGGTAAATTTTAATAATTGTTATATATTGAATTTTAGTTTAATGTGTTTTGGGAATGCATTATTTTTTCAGGTTTAATTTACAGTCGGATAAAAAAGCAGGAAAATCGTCGAAAAAAAGCATCCATCGAAATGATCGAAATTGTGGAAGAATTTTTCAAATATTTGTCCCAAATTAAAATTTATTGTATGGAAAACAAGTTCATAATGAAGCTAAAAAATTTAAGAGAGTAAAGTCACTTTTTTTAAATTTATTTTATTTTATTATTTTTTTAAGGAGAAATCGGATGAATTTTGATGAAGTGATTTTGTCTTTTATGTTATTAAATTTTGTGACTTTGATGTCGTTTTTATATTTTTCATCGCATGGACAAATTTGGATTTTGCCAAGGGAAAAGAATGTGAGTTTGAAAAATTTAAAAGAATCAACATTTTTCTTTAGGTTTTGCCTGCCATAGCAGCATTTCAAATTGTGGTATTTCCGATTTCCATAAATTCTTCAAAAGCTATAATGAACCTGATACGATTTTACAAAACAGTGGTCTCACTTGAGGTAATGCAATTTATTTATATTAGATCTCAAAATTTGAATTTTTCAGGAATTGTTGATGATGATGGATAGATGCGAGCAGAGCCATTGCCCGACTAGAAGGAAAGAAACCGAAACGAGTCTTAAAATCTGCGGTGTGAGTCTCAAAACGAAAAGCGACGACAGCTTCATCAACATCAACCTCGGCATCAATGCTTCCAAGCTGATCTGCTTTTCAAAATTAGACATATTGACCAAAGTACTACTCTTACCTACCACGAAATTAATTTTTTTTCTCATTCAGGAAAACTTATTGAGACTTCTTTTAAAAGAAGTGGACCCTTTTGAAGGCACAGTTGAAGTTTTTGGTAAAATATCATTTTGCTCTCGTACTCCTTGGCTTTTCCCAAGGGCAACCATCAAACAAAATATAATATCTTCTTTACCTTTTAATGCACAAAAGTTAGTCTTCAAATATTCCTAATTTAATTTTAAATTAAACTAATTTTTATTTAAGATTTCAACAAGTTTTAAATATTTGTGAGATGAACACAGATTTTGTGAGGAGTCTTATAGAAAATGATGTTTTAATTGGAGAATGTGGAGATGAAAATATTAAGAAAGAACTGGCAGTTCAAATATCTATAGCAAGGTAGAACATAAAATATTATGAAGTGTGGAGGGAAAAAACTTTTAAGGGTTTTATTCAACGATTCAGACATAATAATTTTTGACCGACCTTTAGAGTTTGTGAGCTATAAAAAATCTGAACGGATTTTAGAGCGATTGGTTGAGTATGTGCGAAGATGGAGAAAAACCATAATTACGTTCAGCGATACTGATTTGGTCCTTTCGAAAGCGGATAGAGTTTTCAATATTGTCTTGGTAAGTACAAAGTCCACTACGTACCACCACTATCCCATCACCTCCCCTACCGTCCTGGACCCTCCCATCATCACCTTATAAAACCCTACCCTGTGCCCAGTATATAGTGAAAAGGTAAAATTAAACAATTTTTTTTTATTCCTTATCAGGGCTCGTTAGAAGAGGTTAAAATGAACGAACGAAAAATCGAAAATTTGCTTGAAAATTTTGAATCCGATGAACTCTTTTCTTCAAAAATGGTCACATTTAATGAGAGAATGTATAAAAAATCAATATTTAGTAAGTAAAAAAAAAAAAAATTTTCCATTACATAATACAAAAAAAATACAAAATTTGTTTGGGTAATTTAGGGCCTGAACAAAAAAAATCTCATCTCCAAACTTGTGGATTCCTATGTAAAATGGCATGAGGAATGCAATGGAATAATTTAAAAAATTCTAGGATTATTATTTTATGAGTTATCACCGAAAAACCACTGAAAAACCACCTTAAAGTAAGGAAACTACCCGAGGAAAACTTTTTTCGCCAAAAACAACGTCATATTCTAACTGAGCACCCCAAAAAACCTGGAGAAATCAGTTTTTATGAAGATTAGAAATGAAAAATTTTTTTTCTTCTTTTCAGTGATTTTGGGCAGAAATTGACAAGAATAAAAAAAAAATTTTACGGCTTGAATGTAGAATAAAAAATTTTCCTTCCCAATGTTTGCCGATTTCTGCCCAATTGACAAAATTCGAGACTGAAATTTTTTTTTGCATTTAACTTTCTTAAGCTCATAAAATATGACGATTTCTGTCAATTTCTGCCCAAAATCACTGAAAAGAAGAAAAAAAATTATTTTCATTTCAAATCTTCATAAAAACTTATTTCTCCAGGTTTTTTGGGGTGCTCAGTTAGAATATGACGTTGTTTTTGGCGAGAAAAGTTTTCCTCTGGTAGTTTCCTTACTCTAAGGTGGTTTTTCAGTGTTTTTTCGGTGATAACTCAAAAAATAATAATCCTAGAATTTTTTAAATTATTTCATTGCATTCCTCATGCCATTTTACATAGGAATCCATGTCGTTTTAGTCAACTTTCATAAAATGAATTTGCTCTCGTTCTTAACTACAGTTCAAGAGCATGGTCAAAGTGGTAATCATATTTTTCTTTTTTTGGGCCAAAATAGGGGGGGGGGTTACGATTTAACTTTTTTTTCTGCTCCTTCGTCCAAGCGAGATAGAAAAATTATTTTGGCTTTGCGGGTCGAAAACGTAAAATAATTTTATAGATTCAGAAACTACATCAAAAATAGAGGTGAGTTACCATTTAACTTTTTTCTCTATCGTCAACCGTTTTCGATTTAACCTGGGGGGACACGTAGTAAGTTTTCACCCTGTATATTATATTATTATATATTATATGTATGTATACTATATATTAGTATAATAATCTATACGAGATTGTATAAATGTTAAATATGTAAAAAATTTATTTAAATGTAACAACAAATTTTTTTATTAACAACAAATACTGTGTAATTCTTCTGATAAAAATAAGTTCTATTAAAAAATAAAAAATAAAAAAAAAATAAAAAAATAAAATAAAATAAATAAATAAATTTTGCTCTTTTTTGTTTTGTTTTAGGAGCTTTCAGGCTTAATAGAAACACCAGGAAAACATGTTTTACGGGAAAACTTCATTTTACAATATTTTCAGTTGCATTTTCAGGGATTATAATGGAATTATTAAATTGTTTATGGATTACGAGCGGCCTGGAACAGTATGAAATTTTAAAATTTAAACAATATTACAACCCAAAATTCTTAGAAACTCATTTATAAATTGGGACAATGACGGACTAGTCGATATTATTTTACCGACAGTATTAGTTTCAATTATTTACATTTTTTCGACAAAATACATCATAAACGAATTATTGAAACGATTGTTTCATAATCTCAGCTCTTCTTTGTCTGATCTGTCAATTATAAATAGAAACAAAAGTAATTTCATTTAACAACATAAATTATTGAATTATTATTATTATTATTATTATTTTTATTTTTTTAAGGAAACGAGATTGCTGGATTGCTGGGAAGCAATTTTATTCACTTAGAAAACAATTTTTATTCAAATTTTATTTTATGTAGCCATGTAAGTCATAAAAGTGTACGACAAAGGAAGTTCCTACTTTCCTGCTTCCTGAAGTTCCATCATGAAAGCTCCATACAGATTAATTTTGAAAGAAAAATATTCTATCTCAATATTTGTATTTATTTTTAGTTCCTTACCTTTTCTATTTTATCGTCTATCCTGATGTTTATTTTTACTCCATTACTTGGATTTACTTTATTATTGACTTTTCTATCAACATTTTATTATTTAAGACGCTCAACTCCTTTTGTTGTTGAACTATTGAACTTAAACGACGAATGTAAGTCAGTAAAAATTTCATTAATTTATTCATTCATTTTTTTTATTACAGTAAGAGAAATAATTCGTCAGTACTATCGAGTAAAAGATAATCAAGTCTTATCTTTAAGGTCCTTAGCAGCCTCCGACATATACATGCACGAAATGATGCAATATTTTGTAATTAAATTTTTTTAAATTAATTTTTTGTATAGAGAGTAGCCCATGTCTAAGATGTTAGGGTGTGAAATTGCAAAAGGTGCACTTTAATTTAATATTTTATCAAGTTTGAGGACCCTCCCTCCTGTGCTTCATCCGCCATTATGAAAAAACCGGCCCAATTTGGCACTTTTTTTAAGTTTTTGACCTCTAGCGCAAAAACAATGCATTTTAGCGACTTAACCACGAAGTAAAAAAAGAAAGATCATTAAATTTAGCGTCTAATGAGCTTTCAAAAGTCAAATTCGGTCCAGCCGTTCAGGATATATCGATGTTTAAAAATGAAACCTTTTTTTTGTGAGTAGAAAGTAAAAAAAAAAAAAAAAAAAAAAAAAAATTGGTAGCACAAAACAATTATTAGCTTTGACTATCGATATCTACCGAACGGCTAAACCGATTTTGCCTTTTGAAAACTGATTTGACGCTAAATTTAATGCTCTTTTTAAAAGAACTAAGTAAAATTTTCTGTAGGATGAGTAGTTTTCAAGTTGTAGGCAAAATACTGAAAAAAGTCCAAAAATTTCTCGATTTTTTGGCTCTCAAATCGGAAGCACAACCTAGAAACCGTCGCAAACTCAGATACCCGTTGTACAGCCCCTGTAGTGGTTAAAACGATTTCCAGGAAATAATTTTTTTTTTTTAAATAAAATTTTAGAACAGATTTACGTCAACGCAACATTTTATCGGGACTGTAGAGGAAACTATTACTTTTTGGGTTTGTTTTATATCGAGTTCAAATATTGTCGGAATGGCTTTGATCACTCAAATTACAGGTATACATTTTTATTTTATTTTATTAATAAAAATGTTTATTTTATTATTTTAAAGGAAATTTTGTATATGAATCGGTCCCATTATATTTCTCTCTCATCCTTCCCTCCCTTATTTCATTATTGATCAAATATGTTTATAAATTTTCATACGTGATTTCGAAATTGGACCCTTTTCTCGACCCTTCGGACAAAATGAGAGTAAATAAAGGTAAAGTAATAATATTTCAAGGGCCTAAAACAACATATATTTTAGATAATATGCCCATGGAGACTTCGAATAATATATTTTTGATAACTCCAGGAAACGATACGTCTTATTTTCATTTTTATACTTATCCTGGGGAAATGGTTTGTTGAGGTATTTTTGTGATTTTTGACTATTTTGTAGATAGCGGTGACCGGAGTGGAATGCACGAATCCGATTTATAACTTTTTAGGTTTAAGCCGCCATTCGGACGGATTAATTGGGTCGAAATGCAATTTAATTCCGTCAGATCCGCACATTTTTCGTGGGAGTTTGAAAAATACTTTGAACCTGAGTCAGATCAACGATTCCGATTTGTGGTCCGCCCTATCCAAGGTTTTTAAAATTAGCATGGCCAAACGTTTTATTTTTTATATTTTTTATTTATTTATTTATTTTTTTTTCCTTATAGACTGGAATATCGCAGGAGATGAAACAGTTTCCTTTAGGGTTGTCGACTGAGTCGAAATCTTGGGAGGAAATTTTCACCGTTTACCAACGTCAGCTTCTTTTACTTTCGGTCCAAATTGCCCTTAAAAATAAAATAGTCGTCATACAAACAGATCCGAAAAATATTACATTAAGGTTATTTCCAGATTTATTTCCTTTTCTACTTCTCGTCTTTGTTATATTCATCTAGAGTCTTAAGAAAAAAGTGCTAATGGACCAAACCGTTCTAAGAGGATTTAGAGCCCTAAAGGTGTACTTTGAGTTTTGTAAACAATACAAACTGGCGGATTAACCTAACGTAAAGCTTCCTCAAAATATGATTTTCGATACTGAAGCCGCTTTTTTGAGCAAAAGAAACAACTAGAGAATTAATATTATTTTTCTATCCGATATCTAGCCTCCTCAAACATTATGCAGACCAGATTTTTCCGATTTTTTGGTCTCGGGATGATTTCTAATATATTTGTTTGAGTGGTATCACTCTGAATGAGTAATTGCTTTTTTTGATGTTTTTACT